>WNWU01000019.1:1431665-1446354 GCA_012654045.1 Ptyas mucosa | reverse complement strand
ACTCCCAGAATCCCCCAGCCAGCGCTGCTGGCTGGGGGATTCTGGGAGTTGAAGTCCACCCATCTTCAAGCTACCAAAGTTGAGAAACACTGATCTAGATCCAAAGAAGATGTGATAATGTTTAATAGGTCCATGTGAAACAACACACATTTACTGGGATGAAATAATTTGTCATTGCCTTCATCCTAGGTCTGAGTGAGAGGAACTGACTTAAGGACGTCCAGTTGATTTTATGCCTAGGGCAAGACTAAAACTCATGGTCTTCCGGTTTTTAGCCTTGTACCTGCACCACTACACAAAAATGGGTTTCCATATTGTCCTACCACCTAGAATTTAGAAGCAATCTAGCTTTATATACAGGAAGTATAATACAGATAATATAATAAGTTTGCTTAATGACCGTTCGAAGTTACAACGGCGCTTTAAAAAAGTGACTTATGACCATTTTTCATACTTATGACTTTTGCAGCATCCCCATGGTCGCATGACTTACATCCAGATGCTTGACAACTGACTCACAGTTATGACAGTTGCAGTGTCCCGGGGGTCATGTGATCCCCTTTTGCGACCTTCCAAGAAACAAAATTAACGGGGAAACCAGATTCACTTAAACAGCCGTGTTACTGATTTAACAACTGCAGTGATCCGCTCAACGAATGTGGCAAGAAAAGTCGTAAAACGGGCCCAAAACTCACTTAACGAATTTCTCACTTAGCAACAGAAATGTTGAACTCATTTGTGGCCATAGGTCGAGGATTCACTCTTTGCCACCAGGACTAGAAGCACCATGTTAAATGGCATAGATTACACCAAGTTACTAGGCCGCATGATTATGTTGACAACAGGGCAAAAACCTTACTGAAAACCATGTCCCACTATAACTGAAAGAGTAAAAAAAAATGGATGATTGTAACTAACGGAGATCTCGCAAGGGGTCAAAACAAAGTTTAGTTTAGTTTAGTTTAATTAGATTTATATACCGCCCTACTCCCGAAGGACTCAGGGCGGTGAACAGGCACAAGATAAAATACATAAATACAAAAGTTAAAACATGATTAAAACCAAATTTAACAATTTAGCCCATAACAGTTAAAAAATCCCAATAATTTAAAACGAATTAAAATTTCACTTTAGAAAATTTAAAAGATCATTTAAAAGAAAGAAAGAAAAGGGGAGAAAGTTAGGCCAGGCCGGCTTGCTGGAATAGGAGGGTCTTAAGAGCACGGCGGAAAGTATGCAGATCCGGGATCCTCCGTATCTCCGGGGGGAGCTCGTTCCAGATAGTAGGTGCCCCCACAGAGAAGGCCCTCCTCCTGGGGGCCGCCAGTTGACATTGTTTGGCTGATGGCACCCGGAGGAGCCCCTCTCTATGAGAGTGTACCAGCCGGTGGGAGGCTGTTTGTGATAGTAGGCGGTCCCGTAAATAGCCAGGTCCTACGCCATGGAGCGCTCTAAAGGTGGTAACCAAGACCTTGAAGCGCACCTGGAAGACCACCGGGAGCTTGCACAGGAGGGGTGTCACGTGGGAAGAACAAAGAAGACAAAAAGCAGCCGTAGTGATGCAATCAAATCCCTATCCTTTATTTGTGCATCGCAAGCAGAGGTGGGATTCACTTACCTTCCCTACCGGTTTGCAAATTGCATGCGCACAGCCTTCATGCATGTTCTTTGCTCGCACATTACATCCGGGCAGGTGGGTGGAGCCTCCCGCAGTCATCAATATCTTGATCGGGATTCCCTGTGCACAGTCACTCATGCCCTCGTCACATCTCGCCTTGACTACTGTAACACTCTCTACATGGGGCTCCCCTTGAAGAGCACCCGGAGGCTCCAACCGGTCCAGAACGCAGCCGCGCGGGTAGTGGCGGGAGCAGCATGGTGCTCCCAGGTAACACCGCTCCTGCGCGAGCTGCACCGGCTTCCGGTGGTCTTCCGGGTGCGCTTCAAGGTGTTGGTGATCACCTTTAAAGCGCTCCATGGCATAGGGCCTAGTTATCTTCGAGACCACCTGCTGCTACCAATGACCTCCCATCGATCCGTGCGTTCCCACAGAGAGGGCCTCCTCAGGGTGCCATCAGCCAAACAATGTAGGCTGGTGACCCCCAGGGGGAGAGCCTTCTCTGTGGGGGCCCCCACCCTCTGGAATCAGTTGCCCCCAGAGATAAGGAGAATCCAAGACCTTGGTGCCTTCCGGCGTGCTGGCTTAAAAATAATTTTAAATGTTTTAATTGGTTTATCACTTTTTAATGTATGGGGCCAAATTTATATATATTCTTAATTGTTTTTAATGTTCATATTCTATGTTTTTTAATTCTGGCTATACACCGCCCTGAGTCCTCAGGGAGAAGGGCAGTATATAAATCTGAAATTAAATTAAATCAAATTAAATATCGGTTCACCCGAACCAGACATAATCAGCTGAATCCCACCACTGATCGCAAGGCATGTAACAAGGATTGAAATTTTGATTCAGTTGGGTAGCCACTACGTTGACTTTTTTTGATTCCCTTGTGGGCACTCCCAGTAATTAAACCTATCGTTAATAAGCTTCCCCAAAAAAGGGAATGTTTTTCCCCTGGAATAGCATAGACATCCCCAACTTCTCTGGAGATCTCACTGCTCTCCTTGGACACTTAAGAATTAGCGTACCATCGCTC
Source organism: Ptyas mucosa (assembly GCA_012654045.1). Classification (NCBI taxonomy): domain Eukaryota; kingdom Metazoa; phylum Chordata; class Lepidosauria; order Squamata; family Colubridae; genus Ptyas; species Ptyas mucosa. The sequence goes on along the minus strand of WNWU01000019.1, from coordinate 1,443,697 downwards.
GCTAATTCCGAACTCGTATTCTCTGGATAAAATCATCAGGATGTATTTGTGTTCACTCTCCTTTGAGGCCGATGAATGGGGTCTTGAAAGTAGGTTTGACTATTCATTCTCCATCCTTTCTTCACCTGTTCAGAACATTCGACAGTGCTGGCTTTGGTTCAGAAATATCCTACTGGTAATTACTCCTCTTAGAGGGCTTTTTTTTTTTTTTTTAGTGCCCAGTAGGGATAGAGATCATAGCCGTGTTGCAAGGTTTTCTTTTTCAGGCTGTCAAGTTTAAGCAAAGAGATGACCAAACGACAGAAAGATTGCCTGGCATTGAAGATCTTTCAATGATCTGAGTTTTTTTTTTTAAATTTTTTAAGAAGAAGAAAACTGGTGGAAAATAAATAATCTGGCTTTCACACAGTCCATCCGAGCCCCGTCTCCCTTATCTTTGCTTATGGCAGATTAATTGTTTAGTGCAGGAGAACATTTTAAACTTGTCCTCACTTCCTTTTTTCATGCCAAGGTATCCGCTTCGTCGTAGCAACCTGTTTTTATCTGAAATCTGAACTTTTTTTTTTTTTTTTTTGCAAACCGATTCGAAAGATCAACCCTGCGTTGTTGTTGTTTTTTAAAAGGTCGAAACGGTCTCCCGACAGTATCTTCCCATCAGGCTTTCTTTTTTTTCCCCCTCTTTGCTTTCCCTTTAATGGTGCTAATGCTCATTTTACTTATTCAGAACGTTAAAAAGAGCAAATGGTTTATAGGAGGTGTTGCTAATTACCTATATTACTGTACTACTGTGACAGATGTGAGCAAAAAAAAAAAAAGAGAGAGACTGAAAATGCCCACAGCTGTGCACTCCATGACACCAAACGGAGATGCAGACAGACGGCTAACAGATGTCCTGAATTGTCATTTTGCCTTAAAAAATTCTGTTTCTGCTTTCTTGCTCCTTCTTTTTTTAAGTGGGATGTATTGCTTTTTTTGGTTTAGAATCATAAAAAACACAATATAAACAATCAATAAAAGCAGAATTGATGCCGGGGACTTGGGGGGGACGGCAAGTAGCGAATAACAAATGACTGTTGTTGTTTTTTAAAGGAGGAAGAAAGAAATAGAAAGCAGCAACGCTGGAAAAGCTGAGCAATTCATGCCAAATGTTTGGCAGAAAAGAAAAGTTTTGACAGCCTCCTTAGAGATAGATAAGGCGGAGTGGGGGGTGGGGGTGCTGAGCACATCCCTCAATAGGGCAGCTTTGGGGAATGAAATGCAGGGCGCCCCATGCTGTACCATTCAAAACAGAAGAAAACAAAGCATACCAACAGCTGATCCTAGGGGCAAAAAAAAACCTAGATTGGGGTTTCATGGAGTGACAGTAATCCTTTAATTTAGCAGAGTCTCAACTATTTGAAGACGGGGTTATCTACCAAATTCAACCTTAATTTCTAAAGATCTCCTTGCGGAAATCATGCATTTAAAAAAAAAAAAACCTTGCCTTAACAATTGCAACAAAATCAGCGTCAGTTTTTAAATTCAATTCGCTATTCTTTATCGGCCAAGGGTGACTGGACGCACCAGGAATTTGTCTCCGGTGCATAAGCTCTCACTGTACATGCAAAGTCATATGTACCATGTTGCCGTATAGTAAATATTGCCCTGTTGTTGCGAAATTCTACAACACAAGATAACGAAGAGAAGGCAGGACTAGAGAAAAATCTCTGCAGAACAAATATCTCATATTGCTGTTTGTTTCGTAGTAAATATTTTTTTAAAAAAAAAAGCCAGAAGGGCATTTTAAAGAATAGAAAGCACTGAAAAAAAAATGGAAATAGTTAAATACCTTCTTAATTATCTTGGGCAAATGCTTGGACTTTTATATTTGCATAGGGTGGAATAACAATCTTAAGTTATTAAATACAACATTTATTATGTTATTGCTTCCCACCTTCATAATAATAGATTTTTTTTTTTAAAAAAAGAAGAAGTGAAACTATGACTCCTTATGGTCCAACAAGAGTTTTCTAATTTATCTTTTGATTAAAAAAAAAAAAGAAATTAAGAGATCAATTAGGGAGGGAAAGAATCTTGAATTCCTGTTGTACAGAAGTTTTAATGGTTTAAACACGATGTTTGGTGTCATCAGCATTTGATTGCGGGTATTTTTCCCCCCGTCCTGTTAAAAAACATGATTCCAAACTGGGTTGGTTTCTTTGCGGGGTTTGTTTCTAAATTACTCCCCGCACTTAATTACGAGGATGAGAGAGATGCCTTATTTCTCTTTGTTATGGGCTAAGCTCTCAATAATCCCAAACAAAACAGCCAGTTCTGGAAGATACAGGATTTGCTAGCAGGATTACGGATCCCCTAGATAACGTTGTTCAGTCAAGAGAGGCAAAGCTTTTATTTTAATTCAGATAAGCCAATAAACAAGCCACTGACAAGAGTAACCGGTTTCCGTTGCTACATTGGCAGCTGAATGATAGAAAATCTATTATGCCCTGTTTGCTGTAAGGTTTCATGTAATAGAGATCCGAATTAAAACTCCACCGTACCGGAGCTTTTAATTGCGATGGCTATCATAGCATTTGGATAACTGTCCCTATCAGTAGGTCTGTTCTATATCTGGGTTCGTATACGTTTCACGTGCGTTAAGCGGCCGATTCGCCGATTCACAGAATCTGAGCAAAGCGAGTGATGTAATTCTTCCTTTACCGAAGAATTCCAATTTCAGCTCCCACCGAAAAAACAGAGAGCGGTCGGGAAATCAATTATAGACGTCTTCTGGGTGGGCCAGAATGATTGGAATTCAAGGGCTCCTGAATTTGCTACTGTCACTTTTCAAGGAACTCGAACAAATAGCCTCCAAGCCTTCTTCGCCCCAAATCCAGTGCATTTTTTTTTTTAATTTGGCGAGAGTGCTTGAAATCAACAAAGGAGGGTCGTCTTAAAATGAGCGTGAAGATGAGGCTGGAGTACCAGGCGGGGTGGGGGGAGAGTAGGGGGTGGAGGGGGTGGATTTGGTTTGATGGAAGAAGTAATTGAAATAAATTAACAGCAAAGCCGAGGAAAATTCGTGGTGGAGAACATTTCCTCTTCACTACTGTCTTTCATCCGGGGGAGGTATCTAAAAAGGATTGCTAGACGACTGAAAGCTATTAACGGTTAAAATTGTAGTGAGTCACTCTCAAGTACGTATATACGTGTAATTTATATTGCCCAAATCGACATTAAATTAGGCACCAATCTACACCGTCTGTATAAATTATGCAGATACTGTGATACATGACTCCATTCTGCAAATTTGCTACTAACTGGGAGGGAGAAAAAGGAAAAAGCACTGAAAAAATTCCATTTCATATCATAGGAAGCTTTTCCTGAATCCTTGGAAACAGATGGGTTTTTTTTCCCCGCTTGGCTTTCTATAATATAATTATTTCTTTCAATGCCAAAAGACAGATGCTAGCAGAGTTTGTGAAGGAACACTTTTTAAAAAATACCGTAATAGATTTCATTTTGATAGATACTTTTAGTCAGAAAGACATTCCTGATAGTTATCTTTTACCAGCAATTAAAACACAAACAGTATTTTAGGGACATGTGCTTGCAAATATGTGGGGGTTTTTTAGCTACATAAGACAGTATGTTTATTTACTTACATCTTTTAAAATAAGGATAAATGATATCATAATCTTACCAGTCCTGCCTGTTAAATAACACGATCACCATAAAAGGAAAACACAAGGCCTGATGCCCAAACTTGACAGTCTAAGAAGAAAATACAATTAGGAAAGAAGTTGTGTTACTCAAAGGTCGAAAAAGATAATACGTTAAGGTACAGTTGCATCAATTTGGCAATAAAGACTACACGAGCTGAAGTTTAGAGAAGGCCCCTGAGAAGAGCTATTTCCTTAGAAAGAATATGTTGAAGTTGGGATGGGCAGTCTTTACATTAACATCCTGGACATAAATTGTTTCAACTTCTACCTTCAAAACAACGCGATAGGGCAATGATGGCTAACCTTTTTGCCGTCGTGTGCCAAAAGGAGGAGGAGCGGGGGGGGGTCACACACACACGTGCCCATACCCATAATGCAATGCCCCCCTGCACGCCACGCCCCTGTGCATGCATACATGGCTCCCCGTGCATGCGCGCACGACCCCCCGCATTCCCCCCCCCCCCCCCCCCCGCGCGCGCCCCCCCCCCCCCCCCCCCCCCCTGCATGCCGTTTTGGGCCTGGCAAGCCTCTCTGAAGCCTCCTGGGACCAAAAACGGGCCACGGGGAGGCGCTGCACCCGCCACATGGCCCGTTTTGGTGCGAGGGGAGCACTGCTCCCCCGCACTCTCCCACCCCTGAACATGCACACGAGACCCCCTCCCGCCCCGTGCATGCACATGAGACCCCATGCATGTGCACGCGTCTCCCACATGCGCCCCGCCCCCACCCAAAAATCAGCTGGCCAGTGGGAGGCACGCGTGCATGCGCAGTGGAGCTGAGCTGGGCAATGTCTCGCATGCCCGCAGAGAGGTTCCCATAGGTTCACCCTCATGGCTATAGGGTTCTGCGCACCAAAACAACAAGACACAAGGACAGTTTTTTTCCTGAATGCCATCTCTCTCTGCTAAACAACTAATTCCCACAACACTGTCAATTTAACTACTAAGACTATATTACTATTCTTCTTCTCATCCTTACTAGTACCTATCTCTTCCCACTTATGGCTGTATCCATGTTGCTTGTATCTTTGCAGCTTATATTGTTTTTATTGTTTCCTAGTATGATTTGATTGCTGATTAGTATCCTATGACTATCACTAAGTGTTGTATCTTATGATTCCTGATGAATATATTTTATTTTTTCTTTATGTACACTGAGAGCCTATGCACCAAAGACAAATTCCTTGTGTGTCCAATCACACTCGGCCAATAAAAGAATTCTATTCTATTGTCCAGAGATTGAGCCACATTTCCTATTTCTGTTTAGCCAGAAGATCTGATTACTGACATTGTATATATTCACCATCCAATTTCTTTTTCCTTGTTTGAAGTGGACTTGGGAGGATTTTTAAACGGCCAAATTCATCTTTAAGGCCCATAAGGGTTTAAAATACACATTTTCTTAACTTTCAGAGTTCTAAAGAGAGCGATGAGAGTCTCAAAACCTGTATAAATAATAACAAACGAGTTCATAATTCTTAGTCCCATTCATTCTGATAGTTTGGGGGAAACTCTCGGGGTCTTTAAATGAGATGCTGGCAGATTGTATTTGGGCCTCAGATGGTCCACTCTTATGCAGGATATGAGTTTCTTCAATTGTTGGATCAGGCTGAATTAAACTTAAAATATATCTCTGGAGCATACGTAAAATGACCTTGAGGAACAGGAGAAAAAGCCACAATCAAGACAGATAAAAGAAATCTTAGTTCAGTGCAGAAGTGTAATTTGAGGAAGCATCTCAGACATGACCATCATTAGTTCTCATGAAGATGAAGAGAAGAAGCAAGCTCTTTCAAAATGTCTATGGAGTTTCTCATAGTCATCCAGGTCATGGTTGTCCCAAAGGTGCTTTTTCAAGAAGCAACTGGACTTTCTGGTTTTTCTTTGGAGACGTTTCGCTTCTCATCCAAGAAGCTTCTTCAGTTCTGAAGAAGCTTCTTGGATGAGAAGCGAAACGCTTTCAAAGAAGAGCCAGAAAGTCCAGTTGCCTCTTGAAAAAGCACCTTGGGGACAAGCTCTTTCAAACTTCCAAGATTCTGTTACTATAACCCTACAATAAAAGTAGTATAGGTTGCATGACTTTGATTTCCAAGTGTGGTCTGCCTTGGAGGGTTGACAGATTCTAAACTTACAAACCTGGCTTATTTATTTATTGAAACAAACATATATAACTGCCCATCTACCAGGAAATGTCAGGCTCCAAACCAATGGTGAAATCCAATTTTTTTTTACTACCAGTTCTGTGGGCGTGGCTCGGTGGGCGTGATGTGGCTTGCTGGGCGTGGCTTGGTGGGTGTGGCAGGGGAAGGATACTGCAAAATCCCCACTCCAGGAGAAGGATACTGCAAAATCTCCATTCCCTCCCCACTCCAGGGGAAGGATGCTGCAAAATCCCCATTCCCTCCCCACTCCTGGGGGAAGGATATTGCAAAATCTCCATCCCCACTCCACTCTGGGGCCAGCCAGAGGTGGTATCTGCCAGTTCTCCGAACTACTCAAATTTTCCGCTACCGGTTTTTCAGAACTTGTCAGAACCTGCTGGATTTCACCCCTGCTCCAAATCCCCCCCCCCAAAAAAAACACATTGTGATTCTTCCAAGCAGATTTCTTTGTTGCTCCTCACCTATAGACAGAATCTTGCCAAACTAACGCTAACTACACCCCCTCCCCCATAAAGCATTCTAAGAACTATTAAGGAGGAGCGGTCTTCACCCACGTTCTTTCACGCAAACTATCTGAACTGAGTTGCCTTTTGCCTGCCTGGAATGCACTCTCTCTCTCTCCTGAGAATCTGGATTACCTTCCATCACAGGAGGCTTGAAGATATAGCAATAGGTGTCAGAGTTCCAAGTAATAATCCCATAGCAAACAAAACTCCTCAAAGAATAGTTTTATTGGATATATCATATTGGCACAGTTCTGGTGAAAATCGATTCTGAAGGTTCCCACGGTTTTCACCTGATTAAAAGTTTTTCCCCTTCCCCAATCAATCAGTCATATGGTCCAATCAGGTCCAATGACTGGTAATGTCACTCCTCCTCTATCCAATCAGATGTGAGAACGTCCTTGGTTCCCAGGAGAAAGTATTTTGTTTTGACTATAAAACCATAGCTATCTCTATTCCCCCCCTCCCTATCCCTCAATTGTGTGCGCCCCAATTAATCAAACTTGCTAAAGAAATCGGGCTACCGCTGCTGACATTTGCATCGATAGTGAGCATTAAGCCAGTACATGTGACTGCGCGTGCTCCTCCCTTTCAAGGAGAACAGACCTTTTTCTAATAATGATACTATTTACAGTCGCGCGGGGGGCGCGAAAAATGCTTTCTTCTTCCTAGGGGGGCATGACAGAAAATAATTGAGAAGCACTGGCTTTGCCCAAGTCAGCTTCAGGGTTGACAATAGCACTTAGACTTATATACCGCTTCACAGTCCTCTCTAAGCGGTTTACAGAGTCAGCCTATTGCCCCCAACAATCTGGGTCCTCATTTTACCCACCTTGGAAAGATGGAAGGCTGAATCAACCTTCAGCCTGTCAGGATTGAACTCCAGGCAATGAGCAGAGTCAACCTGCAATACTGCATTCTAACTGCAAGATCATAAGGTTTTGCCATCGGCAACCATCATCATTAGACTGCAATACTGCATTCTAACCACAGCACCATCACGGCTCATATAGTAGTCAATTCCAGTCCATGAAATCAACAGATGGTTCAAACCCTGTAGTAGCCTGAGTAGTACAGTGGTTTAAAGCACCCTGTTATTAACATCTATTAACATCTGCTGCTTGCAATTACTGCAAGTTCGAATCCCACCAGGCTCAAGGTTGACTCAGCTTTCCATCCTTTCTAAGGTGGGTAAAATGAGGACCCAGATTGTGGGGGCAATAAGCTGACTTTGTATAAATATACAAAAGTATGAAGGCTATTGCTTAACGCACTGTAAACCACCCTGAGTCTCCGGAGAAGGGCGGCATATAAATCAAATAAAAAAAAAAACTTTGGTGCAAACTGGGTTAATTAAGCTTGAGGTAATCACAAATAAATATTTCATGGGAAGACAACAGCGTACTAGGCTGCATAAACAGAGGGATAGAATCAAGATCATGTGAAGTGTTAATACCACTTTATAAGGCCACACTTTGAATATTGCATCCAGTTTTGGTCACCACGATGTAAAAATGATATTGAGACTCTAGAAAGAGGGCAGAGAAGAGCAGCAAAGATGATTGGGGGACTGGAGGCTAAAACATATGAAGAATGGTTGCTGGAACTGGGTATGTCTAGTTTGATGAAGAGAAGGACTAGGGGTGACATGATAACAGTGTTCCAATATCTCAGGGGCTGCCACAAAGAAGAGGGAGTCAAGCTATTCTCCAAAGCACCTGAGGGCAGGACAAGAAGCAATGGGTGGAAACTAATCCGAGCAGAGGTGGCACAGTGGTTAGAGTGCAGTACTGCAGCTGACTGCTAGTTCAGCAGATCAGCGGATCAAATCTCACCGGCTCAAGGTTGACTTAACCTTCCATCCTTCCCAGGTGGATAAAATGAGGACCCAGATTGTTGGGGGCAATATGCTATTTAGTATACTGTTGATTGTTGTAAGCCGCCCAGAGTCCTCGGAGAGTGGGCGGCATAGAAATATGATTAATAAAAAATAAAAATGAATAATCAAGGAGAGAAGCAACTTAGAACTAAGGAGAAATTTCCTGACAGAACAATTAATTAGTGGAACAACTTCCTCCAAAGGTTGTGAATGCTCCAACACTGGAAATTTTTAAAAAGAGACTGGATAGCCATTTGTCTAAAGTGGTGTAGGGTTTCCTGCCTAAGCAGGGGGTTGGACTAGAAGACCTCCAAGATCCCTTCCAACTCTGTTATTCCTATTCTATTCTACTCTATGCTATTCTATTCTATTCCATTCCATTCCATTCCATTCCATTCCATTCCATTCCATTCCATTGCTTTACATTTATGATTTAAGGAAGCTCCTGCAACAAGTAAAGAGAGAGTGTGGCTTTAGTTGAATGTAGTGTGTGTGGAAGGCATCACCCACACTTGAAGAGTGATGAGGTTAAGCAAGATACTGACTGAGCCTTAGTCAAAATCTGAGTCAGACTGAATCTTACTGCAACCGTACTAGGATTCCTTCCTGCAGTCAGCTAGATTCTGGAAGCCTGTTATTATCAGAAGGAAATTGCTATCTAGAGACCTTTTGGAAGATTATCATTGGGTTCGTTATAACCGTTATGTTTTTCATCTAGGACAGAGGTCAGCAGGTTCTGAACAGTTCTGGAGAACTGGTAGCGGAAAATTTGAGTAGTTCGGAGAACCTGTAAATACCACCTCTGACTGGCCCCGCCCCCATCTATTCTCTGCCTCCCAAGTCCCAGCTGATTGGGAGGAAATGGGGATTTTATAGTATCCTTCCCCTGCCACGCCCACCAAGCCACACCCACAGAACCGGTAATACAAATTTTTGAAACCCACCACTGATCTAGGGTTATGTTCCCATGTGCATTTGTGGTGCATATTTTCTTAGTTCATATAACCCACAGACACGCAAGAGATATCTAACCAAGGTTACCTCTGTGGAAACTCAACATACCGTGCAAATATATTGAATTTTTACCTGGTTTGGTTAAATGGGCTGTATGAAAACACCTTATGACAAGTGGGAGGAAAATGGCTAGGTTACATTTTCCACGGGCTGTGCCTTCTGACTTTTTAAAACTTTATATATATATTTTCAGCTGCCCAATTGATATTTTTTTCAAAAAGTGGATATGAACAGATTGGTGTGAGTAGATTTGAGGATACTTCTTTGCTAAGACAGAAAATTAACCCAGTCTTTTTTTAAAAAAATAATAATAATAACAAATGTTCCTCCGAATTCTACCCGTATTCTATTGGCTCGGGATATTCTGGGCCACTACAGGGAAGACGTATGTTGATTTTAGAGCAAATTATCAATACTGTAAACAGTAATGAAATCAGGAGGAGGAGGAGAGCAGAAAACTGTATCAAACCACAAAAGGGAACACACCAGGCTTGACAATAACCTCTCTGCATTCCTGCTGTAGCTTAATGATACAAAGGAAGGCAGGTAGAATCTAGCCACAATCACAGGAGACTCTCTCTCTCTCTCTCTCTCTCTCTCTCTCTCTCTCTCTCTCTCTCTCCCTCCCTCCCTCTCTCTCACTCTCTCCCTCTCCCTCTCCCTCCCTCCCTCCCTCCCTCCCTCTTTTAGGCTTGAGGAATTGCTAGTTGAGGGCTGCTCCTTCTCTCTCTCTCTCTCTCCCTTTCTCCCTTTCTCCCTTTCTCTTTGTCTGTCTCTCTTTCTATCTCTTTCTCTCTGTGTATGTTTGTCTCTCTCCTTTTCCCTCTTTCTCTCTCTCTGTCTTTCTCTCTGTGTGTCTCTTTCTCTCTCTCTCTCTCACTCTTTCTCTGTCTGTCTCTTTCTCTGTCTGTCTTTCTCTGTCTGTATGTTTGTCTTTTTCCTTTTCTCTCTCTCTCTCTTTCTCTTTCTCTCTGTCTCTTTTTCTCTCTCTCTTTCTGTGTGTCTTTGTCTTTCTTCCTTTCTCTCTCTCTTTGTCTTCCTTTCTCTCTTTCTCTCTCTCTCTTTCTCTCTCTCTCTTTCTCTGTGTCTCTTTCTCTCTTTCCTTCTCTCATTCTCTTTCTCTCTCTCTTTCTGTCTTCCTTTCTCTGTCTCTGTCTCTGTCTCTCTCTCTCTCACACACATACACACACGCACACACACACACACACACACACACACGCACACCAAATAATCTTCATAAGCAACCCATTGGCTTAAGGGTAATTAGGTTTCTTGCATTATGGCTGTTTGGTTCACAAACATTTCAACTGATCATCAAGAAGTCAGCTCACCTTCTACAGGTAGTCCTCGATGTATGACTGCAATTGAGCCCAACGTTTCTGTCGTTAAGTCAGACATTTGTTAGGTGAGCTTTGACCCATTTTACGACCTTCCTGGCCATGGTTGCTACGTGAACCATGGCAGCTGATGAGTTAGTCACCCTATTGGGAAGTGAATTTGGTTTCCCCATTGACTTTGCCTATCAGAAGTCGCAAAAGGTGATCACATGACCTTGGGACATAGCAGTGGTCATAAGTATGAACCAGTTGCCAAGTGTCTGAATTTTGATCACACAATCATGGGAATATTGCAAATCTGTGCAAAACAATGACACATTGCTCAGTGCCATTGTAACTTTGAACGGTCCCTAAACAAACGGTTGTAAGTCGAGGACTACCTGTTGTTGAATTTGCCTCCTGCTGATTTCTAAGATATCTCCATGTAATTTTCTTGGCAATATTATGGAACGAATCTACCACTACAGGCAGTCCTTGATTTATGACCACAATTGAGCCTAACATTTCTGTTGTTAAGTGAGACCTTTGTTAATTGAGTTTTGCCCCATTTTACAACTTTCCTTGCCACAGTTGTTAAGTGAATCATTGCAGTTAGTAACCTGGTTGTTAAGTGAAGCTGGCTTCCCCATTGACTTTGCTTCTCAGAAGGTCGCAAAAGGGCATCACATGGACACTGCAACCATCATAAATGTGAGTCCGTTGTCAAGCATCCAAATGTAAATCACGTGACCATGGGAGATGCTACAGTGATCGTAAGTGTGAAAAACGGTCATAAGTCCCTTTTTTTCCCCAGTGCCGTTGTAACTTCGGACAGTCGCTAAACAAACTCTTATAAGTTGAAAACTACCCATATCTATCCAAGAATACGTTTAAAAACATAGCCTAAGTTCAGCTACCCAGGGGGTCCTCAACTTATGACCCACAAGGGAGGGCCACATTTCCATTGCTAAGCAAGGCGATCGTTTTGTGAGTTTTGATCCATTTCATGACCCTTTTGCCACAGCTGTTAAACAAATCACTGCAGTTGTTAAGTGGATCATGAGATCCTTCAGTAATTCTGCCTCCCCCCCCCCCCCCCCCAGTTGACTTCGCTTGTCGGAAACCAGCGGGTGAGGTTACAAATGATCCCAGGAGAGTAGAACTGTCATAAATACAAGCCAGTTGCCAAACGCCCACATTTTGATCACATGACCATAGGGATGGTTGTTAGCATGAAAACCAATCATAAGTTAAGAGTTTTTTAATCAGGGCAATCTGGTCTACTTAAACAGGGGTCAGAGCATATTGCTTCAAACACTTAAACTCTCTCCTGGTATAGCCTGTGACTTAGCTAGCTGACTAGCTAGCTAGCTAGCTAGCTAGCTGACAAGAAAGAAAGAAAGAAAGAAAGGAAGGAAGGAAGGAAGGAAGGAAGGAAGGAAGGAAGGAAGGAAG
>WNWU01000019.1:1399021-1421540 GCA_012654045.1 Ptyas mucosa | reverse complement strand
TATCTATCTATCTATCTATCTATCTATCTATCTATCTATCTATCCAGCCAGCCAGCCAGCCATCCATCCATCCATCTATCTATCTATTTATCTATCTTAAAAGGGTAACATAAATGCTTAATATATAGTGCACTTAAGAGATCCCCCCACCCATCTCTCTCTCTCTTATCTATCTCACTTAAAAGAGTAATGTAAATACTGTATACTTAAATATATAGTGCACTTAAAAGAGATCCCCCACCCATATATATCTCTATCTATCTATCTATCTATCTATCTATCTATCTCACTTAAAAGGGTAACGTAAATGCTGTATACTTAAATATATAGTGTACTTAAAAGAGATCCCCCCACCCATCTCTCTCTCTCTCTCTCTATCTATCTATCTTCTATCTATCTCACTTAAAAGGGTAACGTAAATACTGTATACTTAAATATATATATTGCACTTAAAAGAGATCCCTCCACCCATATCTATCTCTATCTATCTATCTATCTATCTATCTATCTATCTATCTATCTATCAATCTATCTATCTATCTCACTTAAAAGGGAAACGTAAATGCTGTATACTTAAATATATCGTGCACTTAAAAGGGTAACGTTTCTTGTGCATTTTCCCTCTTTCTACCCCTGCCTTAGACCTGAACTTGGCAGCTCGCCCTGTTCATTTTAAAGGGCTGTGGGAAAAGACTGCCTTTGTATCCCGAGGCCTAAAACAAGCTGTGGATCGAACTCCAAGCAATCATCTGAGGGCAGACAAGCCACCTTACCCCATCTCTGCCGCCCCCACCCCCACCCCGCGCGCTTTTCCCGTGAGCTTCTGTACTTGTGCTCTCTCTTCCGGCATCCCACTGATTCTTCTGACGTACCCACGGGAAGGGCCAAACGAACCTAGTATTGGGCGGGTGGGGTGGGGGCCGGTCCCGCAGAACCTGGTTTTGGCAAGCTTCAAAGTTTGGTCTAATGATTAAGAAACTGGATTAGAAACCGGAAGACCATGAGTTCTAATCCCGTGTTTAGGCAGAAAGCCAGCTGGGTGACTATTAGGCCAACCACCGGGAGACGGTGAGTTCTAGTCCCGCTTTAGGCACGAAAGCTGGTTTACTTCGGTCCAGTCATTCTCAGTCCAAGCCACCTCACGGGGGAGAAAATAGGAGGAGGAATTTGTTGATACTTAGGACGCTGGCAGCAACCCGTATCAACCATTTGTACCAGTCAAATGGTATTTATGACACATCTTTAAATGTTCAGAATGGAATGGAATGGAATGGAATGGAATGGAATGGAATGGAATGGAATGGAATAGAATAGAATAGAATAGAATAGAATAGAATAGAATAGAATAGAATAGAATAGAATAGAATAGAATAGAATAGATTTTTTTATTGGCCAAATGTGATTGTACACACAAGGAATTTGTCTTTGGTGCATAGGCTCTCAGTGTACATGAAAGACAAGATACGTTCATCAAGAATCATAAGGTACAACACTTAATTATAGTCATAGGGTACAAATAAACAATCAGGAAACCATAGCAATATAAATCCCAAGGATACCAGCAACAAAGTTACAGTCATAAATGGGAGGAGATGGATGGTGGGAATGATGAGAAGATTAATAGTAGCGCAGACTTAGTGAATAGTTTGACAGTGTTGAGGGAGTTATTTGTTTAGCAGAGTAATGGCATTTGGGAAAAAACTGTCCTTGTGTCTAGTTGTTCCGGTGTGCAGTGCTCTATAGCCTCGTTTTGAGGGTAGGAGTTGAAACGTAAATGTTCAGTTGACTGAGTTTCATGTTTAATGCATAAAAGAAGTAATAGTAATAATAATAATAATAATAATAATAATAATAATAATAATAATAATAATAATAATAATAATATAAAATAAAAATAAAAATAAAGGCAGGATATAAATCCTTCCTTCCTTTCCTTTAAAAGTCTAAACTCGGTCGGTGAGTTTGGAAAGCAAGGAAGGGGAGAGCATCCGCTGGAGTGGGGTAGATCGGGTGGGAGGAAGGAAAGCTCGTCGAAGTGGGACATCCCTGCCTCCTTCCCAAAGGGCGGGCTGGGGGCTAGGCCGCCCTTAGGACTGGGTGACAGAGATTGCGAGAGGAGAATAGGGACGGCCGGCCTTCCTTCCTGGAGGTGGGGGGGGGGAGAGAAATCCGGCGGCTAGCAGAGCAGCAGCCCCGCGGCGAGTTTTTGTCTTGAGCTCCCCTCCGCTTGGGGCGAGGGCGCCTCCCTCCCGGAGCTGAGGTCCTTGGTAAACTCGGCTGCCGAAAAGGTCGGGGTAGGTAGAGGGAGCGAAAGCAGAGGCTGGCTCTGCTTCATCCTGAACGAAGTGTCTTTTCCAGGAGTGGGGGAAAAGTTTCCCTGCCGCCCCGTCGAAAATTAGACCTTTTCCTGACTGAGTGAATGTTCCTGAGGGATTCAGGATAGAGCACAAGTCTCCCTCTCTCTTCTTTCTCCTGTTTCCTGTCTTCTCTCTTTCCCTTTTCTCTCTTCTTCTCTCTTCTTCCTCTCTCCTCTCTTCTCTTCTCCTCTCTTCTCCTCTCTTCTCTCCTCTCTTCTCTTCTCCTCTCTTCTCTTCTCTTCTCCTCTCTTCTCTTTTCTCCTTCTCTCTTCTTTCTCTCTTCTCTCTTCTCCTCTCTTCTCCTCTCTTCTTCTCTTTTCCCTTTTCCCTTTTCTTCTTCTTCCTCTCTTTTCGCTCTTCTCCTTTCTTCTCTTCTCCTCTCTTCTCCCCTCCTCTTTTCTCTCTTCTCTTCTCTTTTTTCCTCTTCTCTCTTCTCTCTCTTCTCTCCTCTCTTTTCTCCTTTCTCTCTCCCTCCCTCCCTCTCCCCCCCCCCCACCCCCCCCCCGAAATAACCACAACAGTAAAGCTAGAGCCGTGTCACAACCTTGACTTTCGGGAGACAAGACGAGAACGAATTCCAACTGCCTTCCATCTGAATGAGCGATGCTGGTCCCAGTTGAAGATTACCCAAGCTTCCCTACTTGAAAGACCGAAACGAAGCAGACCTAATGCCTGCAGAATAATTTCACTAATCCTGCGTCCACTTCTTCGCATCTCGGTCCCTCCCCAAACTCGGCAGCTGGTTTCCGCACAAGGTGCTAAAAACCGCGTCGACGATGGTTAACAACCGTTTGCGAGCGACTCGTTGGTCCATAACTCCGCTTTATGGGAATGAGCTCATTCACACGAATCGGTGCGGCAGATAAAAGTGGTTGGTTTGGGCTCGAGTTCGCCGTCGGGTTTGGTTAAATCGCGGCCCGGGCGTTCGAAGGTGGCGCCAGGTAATTCGAAGGAGGGGAGGCCCGAACCAGTTTTAGCACGACTTTGAGACGCGAGGGAGTTCGACACGGGACAGTACCGGGTCTAGATTCTAGACACGTGGAATCTGGAAGCTCAAAAGTCTGGAAGCTTAGGTTTCCGGAGAGACAACTTCCCTCCATCTGCTCCTCCGCTGGGCGTGCGGGACGGGGTACTTGGTCTCTGGGTACGGATCTCTGAAGCTTCAAGCAAACTTAAGAGTGGGTTGGGGGGGGGGAAGGAAAGCGCTGGATGACGGGTGGGAGCGGGGGGGTACGAACACGAACTTTCTTGGAAACCAGCCAGAGAAGTGCAGTTTGGCAGCCTAGAGAACTATCCACACGGTCAATCCTTGCATGCATGATCTTCTGGAATCTGGCGGGTTCACAAGCCCCAGAAATGTACACGTGTGCAGCGTTCCCGCTTTTTTTTTTAACTCAGAGTTTCCAAGGAGGTTTTTTTTTTAAATTCCCCCCCCCCTTTCCTCTTCTAATTCTTGCAAGGGGCGGGGAGGGAAAGGGAGACTAATGGGACGCCCTCCCCCACCCCTCAAACGCAAGACCATTGAAAGCAGCAGATGCTTGGACCGATTGAGCCTCGAGGTGCAATCCTCTCTCCTTTTTTTTTTTTTTTAAGGGGGGTATCTACCGATGATGATGTTATTAGTGGTGGGAATAACAACCATAATAACAACAGGAAGTCGGTCTGGTCGGGAGAGAAGAACAGCTAGGCTTCTGGCGGTTGTTTTTTTCTTTTTTTCTCTCTCTTTTTGCGGTGCTGTTCCTCCTCCTTTGGGCGGGCGAGGGAAGGGAGGGGGGGGGCAACCTAAATCTTTATCAAGCTTCTATTCTGTGGCTTCAACAAACAGAATCCCCATTACTTCCCGGAGCCTTTTGTCGGCCCCATACAAATGAGAACAAAATGGTTATTCAGGAAAACGCTTTTCGATTTTGTATTGTGTGTGGCTTCTCACAAAGCGCACTGTTATTGTATTAAAAAGAACCATCTGTAGCAGAAACAATGGCATTAAATTATCTTTGAATAACCACTGCAAAAAAAAAATAAAGCTTTTATTCTTTATTCTTATTCTCCTTCATGGAAAAAAAAGTGGGGGGGAGGAAGGAGAAAAAGGGACAGAGAATTGACTTTTTTGTTGTGGGTCCATTCTTATAACGCGCGCGCGCGGGCGCGCACACGCACACACACATACACACAGAAAAACAGCCATTTGGATTTTTTAAGCCATACCATAAACGATTTTCCTCTCTCCCTGTCTCTCTCTCTCTCTCTCTCTCTCTTTCCCTCTCTCTTTCCCGCTCCCCCCCCCTCATTCTAGGGACTGCAGTTTAATGCTAGGAGTAAGACTTGAAGGGTGTGTAGGCAAAGCAGGAGAACGGGCTTAGAACACCCCGATTTCATTCCTTCGGGCTGAGGGAGGAGGACGAAGCGAAGGGCACGAGCGGAGCTTCCGAGCCGTCTGCCCGGGCGTCCGGGTGGGGCAAAAAAGGGACACCCAAGCCCGGAGAGGCCGAGTGGGACACGAGAGCCCCCCGCGGACTCGGCGATTCTTCGGCCAATCAATCAGACGGCTTCCGAGACAGCCGTCCGGACTGGAAAGAATCTGTAAGTAACTTCAGCAACTTTGTCACGAACTCCAGTCGGCTTTTTCTCACCTTCTCCTGGGGGTGGGGGTGTTGAGGGTAGAAGAGACGCGGGGGGGGGGGGGGAGTGGAGGGAAAGGGGAAAAAGGGGGGGGACCCTGAAATCGGGGGAGGATGTAGAGGGGGGGAACGGACGGGGACTCTTTGGCTCTCTGGACAATTTCCATATTTTGGCTTCCCTGGTTTTTCCTTCCTTTCCCTGTTCCCGTTTTGGGATTGAAAGTGACAGTTTCTTGGAAAGCCGAACTGATGGATTGGCAAATTCATACCCGCCGCGGCATTCATTTATTTCTTCCTGTATCCTCCTTCCCCCTTTTCTCCTCTACACCCCACCCCATCAGGAAGGCAGTAATGAAAGAAGGAAAGATAAGATAAGATAAGATAAGATAAGATAAGATAAGATAAGATGAGGGGGAGGAAAGAGCGTTCAACAAAAAAGCGAGAGGTTCAAAGAAGTGCCCGGCAAGAAAGCGAACGCCGGTTTGGCAAAGACACACAAGCGAAAGGCCAAACCGAGCGAGAAAAGTGAGTGACGGGGTCTCAGCTGCCTGTTCTCTGTGTGAATCTGACTCGGCGCATCCTGAACTTCCGGGAAACAGGTAAAGGAGGAAGATGGAGTGATGGGAGGCGGCGAGGACCGAAAGAGGAGAAAGAGGAGGATGGGGGGGGGTGTTGGGGGGGGACGGAAAAACAGAGGAAGAGGAAAATCAGGGAGCGCGGATTACCTGGCGAAGGCTTTAAATAAAAGGTGCTGGCGTGGTGCCAGACGCCGAGGCTGGCTCTTGCTTACTCGCGCCCCCTGATGGTCAGAGGGCGACCGAGCCCTTCGGAGAGGCCAGCTCTCTTCCCACCGCCCCAATTTGCTCGGCGCCCCCCTCCCCAAAGAAGCAGGGATTTCTTTCCGTCTCCCTTCGTCGCTGCGGCGGCTTTGACGGCTTTCGCGCGGAACAACGAGGAGCGAAAGAACGAAAACGTCGCTAATTACAATGGAGGCTTAATCTCCCCCAGTTCAGTCCAATCCCCGTCGCCGGCCGCTCGGGTTCTGCGTATGCCCAGCAAAAGGGGTTCCTCGCCAGAGACGGAGTTGCATCTGTTTTGATCCCTTCCTTCCTTCCTTCCTTCCTTCCTTCCTTCCTTCCTTCCTTCCTTCCTTCCTTCCTTCCTTCCTCCCTTCCCTTCCCATCTTCCTCCCTCCCTCCCTCCCTTCCTTCCTTCCCATCTTCCTTCCTCTTCCCATCTTCCTTCCTTCCCTTCCTTCCTTCTTTCCTTCCTTCCTTCCCCTTCCTATCTTCCTCCCTCCCTCCCTCCCTCCTCCCCCCCCCCCCTTCCTTCCTTCCTCCCTCCCTCCCTCCCTCCCCTCTCCCGGATTTCCGGATTTCTTTCTATCCACCCACCCCCCCAAAAAACTTTAGGTTATTTTACAGGCTGCCGTAGATAAAGGTTAATCTCGGGTTGACTGACGGAGCTGTGATTGACAAGGGAGAAGGTGTGGAAGGCAAGGCGAGCTGTCTTATTTACAGCCCACTGCCGGCTACAGGGTCTTTGTTAGAAATGGGAAGCTAATTTAGCGCTGATCAAAAGCACCACGGAGTTAAAGGGGCTGGTAATGACTGCTAATTTCATTTCAGCCTCATACATCCCCGACCGCTATAATTAAAGACGTGCTATTTAAATACAGGTGAAGAGGCTT
Organism: Ptyas mucosa; assembly: GCA_012654045.1. Classification (NCBI taxonomy): domain Eukaryota; kingdom Metazoa; phylum Chordata; class Lepidosauria; order Squamata; family Colubridae; genus Ptyas; species Ptyas mucosa. Next base: position 1,414,875 of record WNWU01000019.1, on the reverse strand, counting down.
TTTAAGAGCGATTTGGGGTTTTATGGGGCGGGGGGGAGGGAGGGAGGGAGAGAAGGAGGTGAGGCTGTTGCCATTTTATTTAGGCTCTGTATCGTGAAGGCTCGCGGGCGGGACTGAATATTTCACGTTCAGGGCCTTCCCTGCGAGGAGTTGCGGTTTAAAATTGGGCCCTGGTTTTCTGGTGGCGCGGCGTTGCCTTCCTTGTCTCAAGTAAAGAAAAAGAGTGTAGGCGCCCAATGGAAAATAAATGTTATGTTTAATGTCACTGCGGTCCATAAAATAGGAAACCGGGAGAGCCTCGAATTATGGACACATTTCTCTGGGTCTGATGACTTTAAATGAGAAACCTAAGCAGACTGGGGGGGTGGGGGGAAGGGGAGAGGGCTATTGGTTGGTTAAGACGGAGAGGAAAAGGGATAAGCTTTTTCTCTCCCCCCCCCTCTAAGTACCTCTAAGGAAGATCATTTATTAATTAAATTGCCCCCCTTCCTTCCCTCCCCCCCGCCCCCCATTTCATGCCAGATTTCATGCGAAAGATGTCATTTCTGAACCTGGTGTAGCCATCTCTTTCTAGGGTGAACTTCAAAGGAGAAAAAAAGCTTCACCCTTTCGTTAGTTGGTTAAAACTGATACCAAAAGAGAGAGCGAGAGAGAGGGAGAGAGGGGGGGAGGAGGAGGAGGAGAAGAAAAAAGGGAAAGGAGTTAGCCTTTAATCTCTTTTTTGTCCACGAGGACTAAAGATCCGTACTCGACCCCGCTAAGCTCGCAAGCTTGTAACGGCTCTTCTTCCGGAGGTTGCAAGGAGCTTAGAAGGAGGAGAGGCGGGGGCTTTGAGTAGGATGTTGCGAGCGCCCCCTGTCGGCTGCAGAGCCCGGCCGGAGCGACCGCAAGCAGGCGCCTCCAAGAAGGGCTGTGACCTCGCGCGTAAAAAAAACAAAAACAAAACTTTAGCCAACTTAACAAAACTATAGGCCGGCCATGAAAGTCAAAAGGAAAGGAAAGAGATTTGTCTGGGCGTAACACGCTGCGCCGGCCCACAACTCGCCTTTTGGGCATTCGCTAGAATTTTTGGGACGCCCCCGTTTTTAAATAGGATACCCCCCCTTTTTCCCCCTCCCTTTTCATCTAATTTTTCCCCCCTTATGAGCGGGAGGGAGTAATGAAAAACAAGCCGGTGTCGCGTCGCATCCGTCTGTCCTTTTCACTTTTCTTCTAGGAATTTGCCTGCAGGGGAACCACAATGCAGATAAGGCTCTTGAGGTTTAATTTTGAAAACTGCCCCTTCGGTACAAGTGTTGGGTCTCTCCATCGATGTTACCGACCCACAGAGGAATCCTGACTAGCGATGGCTGGTAAAAAACAACAACAACGTATAATTGAAACGAAACTCGTTAGGGGATCCACCAACAGGTGTGCCATTGAAAAGCAAGTTAACATTCCGAATGTGCGTGTGTGAGTGTGTCTGTGATACACACAACGTTTGGGTGGAGGGACAAATGTCATTCAAGGGCTCGTTCTCCCCCCATCAGCATTATCTAACTAATAAACTAACAAACCTGTTAATATAAGATCTTCAATAAAAGAGAAACAATAGCTATCTAGCTTTTAAATTGGTTCCCCCACTTCTTTCGGACAAAATGATTTAGTTCAGCTAAAGGGGACATTGGCAGTTTGTGGTATAGATGGGTGGGTGGGTAGGTGCCACATTGCCAATGCCCTTTTATCTCAGTCACATCGTTTGCGAAGGGAGAACCAGGGCCAAATCAAGAAGCCTTTTTTTCATCCTCTGTTAAGCTTCTAAAACATATTTTTAATTTGCGTTTTTCCTAGTTCCCTTGTTTAATCGTCTGCTTTTCGGGGATATTTTCAAAGATGCCAAAAAAAGTGGAAAACCCATTCAAAGCAAATCCATAAAGGCAGGGAAGTAGGCTGTGCGGCGCCCACGTGCCGATCCCCTCCGAACATCCTCATGGGATGGCCGCGCAGAGCTTTAGGTCCAAAACGCGTCCAGATCAAGGGGTCATTGACACCCTGAATCACTGAAACGACGCCGAATCATTTGTTCGGATTTCTGATGGGGCTAACTTCTTGTACAGGGCACAGCCCCACTCCGAATTGTCTTTTTAAAATATATATAATATATAATATTATATCTTGTAATATTAAGTAGTATCTATATCTATCTATCTATCTATCAAATTATCATCTATATCTCATCTAATATATGTATGTATGTACCATATGTATATGTGTATGTATATGTGTGTGTGTATATATATAATGTATATGTATATATATGTGTGTATGTGTATATGTGTATATATGTATGTATTTATTTTTAATAATATATATTTATATACAGTATGTTATACATTCTATGTATGTATTTATGTATATACATACACACACACATGTATATGTATGTGTGTGTGTGTGTGTGTGTGTGTGTATACACAGACACAGACACACACAAAAAGTTAAAATCTCGGGTGTTTTCCCCGCGTCATTAAAAGTCTGTTAGTTGAAATGCTTAAAATCCTGGCTAAAATCTCAGTTTAAGATCCTCCAAAATCCCAACAAAACACTTTGTAAGGTCTTTTGAAACTCTGGCTAAAATCCTAACCAACACTTTAAAAAAACAATATATATATTGTTTTTTTTGTCGAAGCACCTGGTCTACCCCAACATGGGAGGGAGCATATTTCTTTATCAGCAAATATAAATTTATATTATTTATACTAATTATTAATTTATAAATATAAATTAAATATATATAATGTGTGTATAAATGCTTCTGAAATGAAGACATTATGTGCGTGCGTGTGTATGTATATATATAGTCATTTCAGAAGCATTTATACACGCGCGCGCGCACACACACGTTGCCTGCTTATTCAGCTTCGGATTTCCTGTGAGGTCATCTTTTGCTGAAACTCGTTTTAAGACTCTCTCTCTCTCTTTCTCACGTGCTAAGAAAATGGCCGAGGGACGAGGCGGGCCGACCCGGCAGAGGTGGCGGCTAAGGGCAACGTGTGAACGTGCGAGGCTCTTTCTACCCGACTTTCAGATTTAATAAGGAGAAGTGTGTGTCTGGGGTGGGTGGGGGAGCCGTTTCCATTGAAATCGCTGGGACCGCCGCTTGATTTTACTGGGAGGTTTCTTGCGGCTCGGTCTGCGCTGCCGCTTCTCTGCGGCCTGGAAGGTCACCGGGGGTGGGGTGGGGGGGCTTCTGCGACCGAGGAAGGTTCTCGTGACAAAAGCTGTAGCTCCGGGGACACTTGTCTCCTTCCAGCCTGGAAAGAAAATGAAAAAAAGAGAGGTGGGAGAGGGAGGAGGGAGGGTGGAGGGGTGTCATATATTGCAGACAGCATTACCTCTCTTCTGGGGCTTCAAGGGACCAAAAGTCCCCCAGCCCAGTTGCGAAGTGAAGTGAGTCGGTTCCCCTTCCAGGAATCCCTCCCCGGAGCGTTTTCATTTGTTTTTTTTTTACCCGGAGACCAAGCCAGAGAAAACCACGGCCTCTTGGTGCTCTCGGGGCTTAGTATATTTGTTCAGCACTTGGGGATACTACCTAGTTTGGGTGACGAAACGTCTGCAACAACAACAACAACAAAAAAAAAACCCCACCAAGCTCAGAGAGCACCAAAGAACCCTCGGTTTCAACCCCAGAGCTACAAAACTTCTCCTTGATCGCTACAGAGGCGACTTTCCTTCCGATCAGCCGTCCAAGGACTGTCGTAGGGGGCCAGTTCCCGGGTCCGCAGGTGGTGTTTTAAATCCCGATCCTAAAAGGTGCTTTTTCAAAGGGCAACTGGACTTTCGAGAAAAAAGCTTGGAAAAAGCACCCTTGGGAGACAACCATGACCTGGATGATGGAGAATCTCCGTAGACATCCCGATCCTAAGTGAGTGAGTGAGTGAGAGAGAGAGAGAGAGAGAGAGAGAGAATGGGAAAAAGGAAGACAGAGAGAGAGGCAGAAAGGAAGAAAGACAAAGACACATAGAGAGAAAGAGAGAGAGAGAGAGAATGAGAGAGACATACACGCAGAGAAAGAGACAGAGAGACAGAAAGAGAAAGAGAGAGAGAGAGAGAGAGAGGGAGAGAAAAGGAGAGAGACAAACAAACACACAGAGAAAGACAGAGGAAGAGACAGAGAAAGAGACAGAGAAAGAGAAAGAGAGAGAAAGGAAGAGAAAGACACAGAAAGAGAGAGAAAAGGAGAGAGACAAACATACATACACACAGAGAAAGAGAGAGAGAGAGAGAGAGAGAGAGAGAGAGAGAGAGAGAGAGGCGCAAAACGGGAAAGAACAGCGCAGCGCAAGTTACTCCCACCCCGTAGATGATGACAATCGGCTCTCATCAAAAGAATCGACACCCCCCACCCCCACCCTCGGGACCATCCCTCTGACACTATCTCTCCCTCCACCTGACCGTCGTCCTTCAAAAGTCGCTTTCCAATAGAAGGGAGCAAAAAAAAAGAAGTGGGATAAAACCAAGCGAGTGGCATTCGTAGAAGCAGAGGCTGCAAAGAGTACTATTATTATTATTATTATTTTAGTTTTTTAAACCCCCGCCTTGGTTCTGAAATTCTGGAGGACTCAGCTTTGGACGGAAGGCGGTAACGCTGAAGCTGAGCCTTAGCCTGGTAGGGAGTCGGTACCTCTGTCCAACTGAATTCACTCAAGAGAGGGAGGGGGGGAATCAGAGTGTTTCCTGGTATCTTTCCATCCAGCTTGGGAATTCTCCGCAAAATAAGATTATGCCTAGAATAGACGGATCGATCACTATTTATATTACACAGTCTTTGGAAGCATTAAAAAAAAAAAAGCAAGAAAAAGGGAACTAACAGACATCCAACCAATAATCCAGGGTTGTTGGGGTTTAAAAAAAAAAAGTAATCGGATAACAAGAATTAGGGAGGGGGGCTCTCTGTTGGAAGTTCTAGAACGCGATGCACACAAAAGACGTCGTAAAAAGATTGGGTGTCTAGAAAAGAGTTAAGGAGCTCAAACTGTCATGGGTGCTTAAAGGGTTTTTTTCCCCCCTCGCTTCTTAAAATCCCTTGTCTTTCAGTCTTCCGCCCTGTTTTCTCCAGAGCAAGTGCTCGCCATTGCCCTTGGACCATTTCTGTGGATGTGGCACCCGCAGCAGTAAACTCGGTTTTTTTTCCGTCCAAGATTCTCCAATCTGCCAAAATCATTGGACATTTTGGAAGTTCTAGGAAAGAAAAGAGGCAGGGTTTAGATCTGTTTTTCTTTCTTAAGCTAGTAAATATGGAAAGGAAGAGCAAAGGGGGAGATTCTTCTGACTCTTAGAATACAAAGAACCTCTAAAACAGGGGTCCTCAAACTTGGCAGCTTTAAGACTTGTGGACTTCAACTCCCAGAATTCTCCAGCCAGCTATGCCTCTGTTCCAGCTAATAAAGGAGAAAATTTGTAACTCAGGGTTGACATGACGAGATCCTTGGTGTTTTCTGAGCTCGGTTGTTTTGTTGCAGACGTTTCATTACCCAAAGTAGTTAACGTCATCCGTGCTGGTCATCGGTGCTACCATCACTAGCATCGAGGATGTTACCTAGTTTGGTGGCCCAGTGGTTAGAATGCAGTACTGCAGGCTAATTGTACTGACTGCCGACTGCCGGAGTTTGGCATTTCAAATCTCACCAGGCTCAAGGTTGACTCAGCCTTCCATCCTTCCGAGGTGGGTAAAATGAAGACCCCAGGTTGTTGGGGGCAAGAGGCTGACTCTGTAAACCCGCTTAGAGAGGGCTGTAAAAGCACTGTGAGGCGGTCTATAAGTCTAAAGTGCTATTGCCAAGCGCTATTGGGTCACGAAACGTCTGCAAGAAAAACAACCAAGCTCAGAGAGCACTAAGGATTCCTCTGCTCCAGCCATCTCTGCAACTGGGCAAACGGGTGGGCAGGGAGCACCTCCTGGTGGTGATCCCAAAGCAACTGCTTTCCAGAGATCGGAAACACAACTAAGTTGGATTCAGACAGTGAAAGAAACCAGTCATGTTTGGGATTGAAGCGATGGGTGAACCCCTTCCAAGGAACCCATCAATTCAGAATAGCTTTGACCACTGAAAGCTTTTCTACCCTGTTTCCCCAAAAATAAGACATCCCCTGATAATAAGCCCAATCGGGCTTTTGAGCACAGGGGCTAAAATAAACCTTCCACCCCCCCCCCCAAAATAAGCCTTCCCCGAAAATATTTAAATGCAGAGATGGAAATCAGACAAGACGGCAAGAGGAGCCCCATCTTGCTCCATGCACCCTGAAATAATAAGACCTCCCCAAAAATAAGGCCAAGCACTTATTTTGGGATTCAAAAAATCTAAGACAGGGTCTTATTTTTGGGGAAACACGGTAGTCTGTGAGGGTACTTAATGCTTAGTGGGCCCAGCGTGGTGACTGAGTGGGGAATTCCAGGGCTTAAATCTGCATAAAAGAAGCACTTGTTTCTTCGGACTGGTCTGTGATCAATGTGATCTGCAATTACTGTAAGTTCGAATCTCACCAGGCTCAAGGTTGACTCAGCCTTCCATCCTTTCTAAGGTAGGTTAAATGAGGACCCAGTTTATGGGGGCAATAAGCTGACTTTGTATAAATATACAAAAGTATGAAGGCTATTGCTTAACGCATTGTAAGCCGCCCTGAGTCTCCGGAGAAGGGTGGCATATAAATCAAATTTTTTAAAAAAAATATGGTGGGATTCAAGTAATTTAACAACCGGTTCTCTGCCCTAATGATTTCTTCCAACAACCAGTTTGCCAAACTGCTCAGAAAGTTAACAACCGGTTCTCCCGAAGTGGTGCGAACCGGCTGAATCCCACCACTGTCTGTGATGACTTTCTTTCTTCAACTGGGCAGGAGAATCAGGAGAGAAAAATCTTCTCCCCGTTCAGTATTTCCACGCCCGTGAAGAATTTCTACATCCCTGTCCAGACCCTTGCTTATTTTTCCGCCCATCCGATCTCAGTGGAAGAGAAGATGCCCCAGTTTCTTCAGCGTTCTTGGTTCTGCTTTCTCAACCCTTTCGCTTCCTCTCTCGGGGTCTTGACCAGAACTGGAAGTCAACTTCCAGATAGGCTGGCACTCTTAGACCAGAGCATTAATCCGAGGCCAATTTTATTTTGGGTTGGTTTCCTGAGCTGCAGCCCAGCTGTCGTGACGGGAGAGATAGTCGTCATGGGGCTAAAGAGAGAGAGGATGGAACTGGTCAATGAGCTCCCAGTTGGAATAGCAAACAGAAGCATCCTGGCTGAAGCTGATAGAAGGAAACACGGTCATATTTCAGAAGCTACTGTTTGTCTCTCGCATGGCAACTCTTTATGCCCATCTTGAGTCTTGGTGGACAAGCTCTAATGATGCGCACCTTCCTAGCTTTCCTTCTCAGGCAAAGAAGGGAAATATCAAGCAGTTTAAACAATGTCTTTTTTCAGACAATTCTCATCAGTAAGGATCTCTTCACTTTTCCAATTTTGTGCAAGCAGTTTAAACAATGTCTTTTTTTTTAAATTAATTTTTATTTTTTTAATATAAACATTCCCTCTTCCCTTAAACAGGGTGTCGTCTGGGTACAAATATCTCTGTGCAATAACCATCAAGATTTACAACAGCATTCATTACATTGATATTAATTCTCTGATCTTATAATTGTAATACTGAACATAGTAAACCCATTCATTTTTTCCTCTTATCTTCTAATAAGAATATAATATTAAGCATAATAATCCTAATAGTCATAATAATAATTATCATGTTGTTTACATCTCTATCTTAACATATTTTCTACTCTTCTTTAATCTCCTTCTTTTATTTCCAACTTCCATTTTTATTCTCTAACTGTTGATAAAATAATTCCCATATCACATAATGTTCAGTTTGTTCTTTCTCCTTAATTGCAAGCGTTAATCTGTTTATTTCTGCACATTCTAATGTTTTCCTAATCACATTCTCATCAGTAAGGATCTCTTCACTTTTCCAATTTTGTGCAAGCAGTTTAAACAATGTCTGAGCTGGGTCAAGTCTTGCTTGAGCAACGTTTCCAATTCTTCATTCTCTTCCCCACTCCAAAAAAAAAAAATCTATTGGACTTCAGTTCTGAAAACCTCCAGTCATGTTGGCTGAGGAACTGTGGGGAACGGAACTCCAGTACATTAGAAAGGCTCTGGATGGAAGGTTGGGTGAAGATGGTACTTGAGACAAGCCACAAGATTGAAAGAGTTGTCTTGATCTGGTTCAGGGGTCTGCAACCTTAAACACTCAAAAGAGCCATTTGGACCCATTTCCCACAGAAAAGAAAACACCGGGAGCCACAAAACCCTTCCCATGCCTGACTATTTCTTGAGTGGCCACAAAACTAGCATATGTACTTGAATTAAACGTTCTGTTCTCTTCTGAAACTTTTCTTTTCTTGGATTTATCCATGGCTGGCCTACCGGGGGTTGAAAAGCTCAATAAATCGCATGCCGGCGGGTGTCTCACATTGGCAGTTGTGACGCATATTTTGAGTGACAGAGCCACAGCAGAGGGGTGAAAGAGCCACATGTGGCTCCAGAGCCTCAGGTTGCTGACCCCTGATCTGGATCAACTGCCCTGCTGGTCCGTAAGTGAAGTTCTTTAAACGGGAAAGAAGGAAGGAAGAAGGTTTTAAGGAAGGTAGCTGCAAATGGAACTGGAGGAGATGTGGTCTCTCCATGAGTGGTCTCCACGTGTTATGCAAGGCCTGACTAGGAAAATGGCACCTCTTATGCTCAAATTGGTCCCTCTGGTTTTCAGCCAGACTTTCTCAACAACTTTAGGGGATTTTGGCTTGTTGTTTTCTATCATGAGTGCTCAGCTACAGGGCAAGCTGGAGTGGTTTGGCGAAACTGACCTTAGTCCCAAGAACAACCGTCTGTCTGCATTTCAGAGATTGCAATCAAGGAGGGGAGTTAAGCAGCCTTTTTCAGGGATACAATCAGACCAGGGAAATGTTCTCCTGGCTGATGGATTTCCAGTCCATTGTCTATGGAGATGCTCAGTCCTCCAGGTTGTGGTTGTCCCAAAGGTGTTTTTTCAAGAGGCAGCTGAACTTTCTTTGTTTTTCCCTGAAGACATTTCGCTTCTCGTCCGTCGTTTAGTCAGAATGGAGGAAGCTTCTTTGGATGAGAAGCAAAACGTCTTCATGGAAAAACAAAGAAAGTTTGATTGCCTTTGGAAAAAGCATCTTTGGGATTTTCAGTCAACCAAAAGCCCAGATCCGAATCAATAACCAGGCCAGTTGACCCACACACCAGACTAGACTGACGTGGAGTTGGAGAGCTTGTCTTAGCATGGCATGTGAACTAGGCTTATAAATTTAGACACAAGTTGATATGTGAATTCAATCATTCTGTTCTCTTAGTCCAGGGGTCAGCAACCGTAAACACTCAAAGAGCCACAAAGGTCCTAACCGGAAGCCCCCGTTCAATTCTGGAGCCAACTGGAAGTCGGTTCCCTCCACCATAGAGTCTCCCCCTAGCGTGGCATCCTTTTTCCTCTACCTGTCCTAACCGAAAGCCCTATCAATTGTGGAGCCGACCAGCAACAGAGAGCCTCAGCAGAGGGATGAAAGAACCACATGTGGCTCCAGAGCCGCGGGTTGCTGACCCCTGCCTTAGTCCAGGCAAAGGGTTTTAACATATTGCGTGACCTTAACTGATGCATATCAATGGGACTATCAAATGATTGCCCCCCCGGAATAGGTGCAATCCTTACCAGTACATCCTGAATGTTTTCCCTTAAAAGAAGGTAGCTTCTGAACAACTTAACTTTCAGATCTATGTGTGAAACCAAACTATCTGGCTGAAGAAGCAGGCCAGCTGGAACCTGATTTAGGTTAGGAGGAGAACGAGCCACGCAAATCAATATGATTTATTTTTAAAGCCCCAATTGACCCAAAGATATGTTAGGAAGAACCCTGCAAGCCCAGGCCAGTATAGTGAGTTGCAGCCACTTTGCAGGTTTACCATCAAGAGTATGAGATTGCTCCATCTCTGCTCCTTGGACTTTATGCTCCTTGGACTTTGTGGCAGGGTTTTATCCAGCCCATTCATCTGGAATGGTCCCAATTTTGGTAAGGAAAGAAAATGTATTCCTTTTCGGTTGTTAGTGTGAGAACGTTATTTAGTTATTTAGTTATTGGTTCAATTTATATGCTGCCCTTCTCTGGAGACTCAAGGCGGCTTACAATGCGTTAAGCAATAGCCTTCATACTTTTGTATATACCTGCTTAGTAGGGCTTTTGGGCCCCCCCAAGCGGTGTTCTTTTTTATATAAAGTCAGCTTATTGCCCCCACAATCCGGGTCCTCATTTTACCTACCTCGGAAGGATGGAAGGCTGAGTCAACCTTGAGCCTGGTGGTGAGATTCGAACTTGCAGCAATTGCAGGCAGCTGGTGCTACTTAACAGCACTTTAGTCTGCTGTGCCACCAAGGCTCTTAGTCAAGAGCTATCACAGTCAAGTGGCCCTATCTTGAAATTAGCTCAGCTCCAAATGGGACTCAGTTTCCAAAAAGAAACCCTGTTGACTTGTTGCAGACGAACCGATGAAGACCCAATAAGGAATTAAAGAATCCATCGGCACTGGGCAGCCAATAAATTTAAGATCGTGACCATCTTCTTGGCAACAGTTCAAGCCTAAAGGTGGGATAGGCTGCTCCCGCAAAGGTCTATTTCAGGGGTGTCAAACTCGATTTCATTGAGGGCCGCATCAGGATTGTGTTTGACCTCAGGGTGGGCGTGGACAGTTTGACATCACTTGTGTCCGGGCGCCTGTGGCCCAAGCACTCTGCCAGTGAAAACAGGATTCCAAGGTCCGTTTTCAGCTAGGACTGGCAGCCCTCCCGAAGTCCGTTTTTGCTGGCAGAGGCACCACGGACCAAGTCCTCCACTGTTTCCAGGGTGGTCTGCGGGCCAGATCTAAGCACACACCCCCCCAGCTGGATCCAGCCTGCGGGCCTTGAGTTTGACATCCCTGGTCTATTTGGACACAGTTGCTTAGGAATATGTCCCTATGTACCACCTTTCTTTCAGGCAGTGGATAGCGTTCAAGAGGAGTGTTTCAAGAGTATGTTTCAAAAAGTGAAGGTGGTCACCATGGTGAGATCAAAGCCTTGCCCTACAATGCAACACACATTAAAAAAAAACAGGTGGAGCTTTGATCCCAGTCATGGCCATCATCTAGAGTCCAGGAGTCAACAACCTGCGGTTCTGGAGCCATATGTGGCTCTTTCACCCCTCTGCTGCGGCTCCCTGTCACTCAAAATATGCGTCACAACCGCCAATGTTCGACACCCACCGGCACGTGATTTATTGAACTTTTCAACCCCCGGTAGGCCAGCCATGGGTAAATCCAATTCAGAAGAAAACAGAATGTTTAATTCAACTACATATGCTAGTTTTGTGGCCGCTCAAGAAATAGTCAGGCACGGGAAGGTTTTTGTGGCTCCCGGTGTTTTCTTTTCTGTGGGAAATGGGTCCAAATGGCTCTTTGAGTGTTTAAGGTTGCAGACCCCTGATCTAGATCTTTTTGGACCCCAATTTGTGGACCCCCCTGGCAATAAACAGATCTCTTCCTCTTGCTGCATTGCATGGCATTTTCAGAGTTACAAGTTGCTCTTTTTTGGGGGGAGGGAAAGATTTGCTGCGATTATTCAAAGGGACGACAAACTAGCAATGTGTGCAGTCGATTGGAAGAAGAATTAGAGGTGAAAACTGTAGGAAGGTGAAATTTTGGTGAAATGGAGAAGTCAAGTTAAAGAAGACTTACTGTAGGTACCCGAGAGTGGCATTTAACTATTACACCTTCAAAGAAGGTGGACAAAAAGAGATAGTTTTGGTCCATCCTATCACTGATAATAAGAGTTTGGGCCTTTTTAGGAGAGCAGTAAGGCTTCTAATCTGCTTTGCAGAATTTCCTGCAAAGCCATCTAATGCGGATTAGGGATATTTTAATACTCTGATGAACCAAATCCTAAAATGCTGGCACCAGAGTCAGTTCATTGAGCAACCCTATACAGTGTTTGGCTACTCACTAGTATGCCCAAAATTATAGCACAATTTACTGTCCAACATGTGTGCAGCATTCCTTCCTTCCTTCCTTCCTTCCTTCCTTCCTTCCCACCCAATCACATGAACAGCTGGCATTCCTAAATTCCCTTCCCTTGAAAATTAGGTATATAGAACTCAACTTAATTGTAGTGAGAATATTAAGGGTCAAGCTGAAAATTAGTGTAATAATTTGAAATGAAGTAAGTTGATCCTCCAGGCCCCGATTTAACAGATGGCTTAATGTGATCTCTGAGAGTTTCTTTAGAAACTCTCTCTTAATCATGCTTTCGGAAGGCAAAACAGATTGACCCTACCAATTGGTAGGAGAAATTCCTTTGAAAGTTATTCTTTACATCACTTGCTTGTGTTTGCTTCCACTTGTTTTGATTTGGCCCAAATCAGAATTCTGTGTCTCAGTTGTTAGTCTTCAAAGTAAGAAAGTGGTGTGTATGATTAGTTGGAGAATATACTGTAATTTTGGTCTGGCATTCTTAATATAAAGAATTATATAGTATATAATTATATTAAGAATTCTTAATATAAAGAAAGAATTCTCTTTCTTTCATTCATTCTTTCATTCTTTTTTTTCTTTCTTCTTCTTAATAGCAACAAAGGAATACTAAGGCATAATAATGATTCCAGAATTCTTTGTAAAGCGTGATCTGCATTCCTTCAGCAGTTGAAACATTGCAAAACAGAGAACTCTGAATTATTGGGTAGATTTAATTTTGGTAAGAAATATTACCATCTCTTCCCTTCAGAAGTAATCTGACAGATTATATATATATATGTGTGTGTGTGTGTGTGTGTGTGTGTAAAGAAGGAGCTGAATTATCATCAACAGTGATTTTAAGGCAACCAGTAATGAATATAAATGCACAGACAGAAATACACACACACATAATTATTCTATGTATGTGTGTATAATGTGAATGCTGTATGTTCATTTTGTTCTAGCTCTTTTTGCGTTCAGTCATTTTTTGAAGTGTTTGTAGGAGAGAGGGAGAGAGGGAGGGATTAATTACCAATATACAGAAAAAAAATGTTGAAATTTCCTTCAAATCACTTCTGGAAAAATAAATATTTATTAATACAATAGAATCCCATATTTTCAACAGATAGAATATACCAAAAGCCAGGACCCATAAGCCAGTCACAATATATTTTATGAATTGTATTACTTTTTTTCCAGAGAAAGTATTACTGTACTTAGCAATGTTCAAAGACTATGTGTTGTCTGAGTAAGGGTTTAGGGGGAAAAAAAAGCAGCCAATTAAAAGTTTTAGGGTAATGTATGTAATGAATTTTCTGTCAGGCTTGGTTTACGGTGCTCCCTTGATTTATGGTATAAACCAGAAAATTCAATATATTATGTGAATCATGTCGTGACAAGAGGTAATATAACAGATCAGTGATCTAGGTTTATTAATAATACAGCTGCAAAGTATTCCATACCGGTATATTTGGCTCATACAATATTAATAAAACTGACATTACTAATAATGTTGCCTATCATTTTCATCGTATTTGATCTGCTAGTCTTTATTATGATTAACCCAGATTAGCCTCTGGAGATATCTTTATTTGTTCACTCGGTTTCTAAAGTGTCAGGATTAGAGACAACATGACACTCCATTACAGTTTTAAGCAAGGCCAACTGAGAGTTATTTATAAGAGATGTCCCAATCCATTTTAATCAGAGAAAAACAAGTATTCCTTTTTTTTTTCTTTTTTGGCATCCGCTACCCACTCCGATGGCACTTTTCCCCTTATAGATCTCCCTCTCCTCTTTTCAACAGAACTCTCAATATTCCTAGAACTACCAAATATATATATATATATATAACACTTTGTTGGGAATTGGTATTAAGACGTAACTGTTCAAAATTGGTGGGATATTTAGCCAGAGGATATTTGTGAGTCTCACTAATGTTAGTTCTCTTTCATTTTCTCCTTCTTCTGTTCCACCTCCTCCCCCTTCTCCCTTCCTTCTTCATCCATCCTCCTTCTCCTCCTCCTTCCCCCTTCCCCCTTCGTCTCCTTCTCCTCCTCTTCCTCCTCCTCCTCTTCCTCATTAGGAAGCCGCTATAAAAACTTTTCCCTTCCTTCCCTAAATTGTCTGCATGAAACTTGAGTTATGACAGAGCAAGTCAATATTTGGGCCGGGCCGAGAGAGATACCAATACATAATAAACACATACATACGTACAAAGTGTAGTCACTATTGTCAAACACGATATATTTATTTCCAGAGCTCATTTTTTTTTTCAAGTTAGAACATGCGATTTGGTTGACGGCGATAGGGACGATCCCGATAATAATAATAACACTATTACTACTAATAATAGCTTTGTGCCGCTCTTCCTCCACAAAGGGCTTGTGAGTGGTTAAACAGACTTCTCTCCCCCACCCCACCCCACCCCACCCCAATACTGGTGGTCGCTCAAACGCTGCTAATTAACAATGCTGAGAAATTCCATCCTAACAAGGACATTCTCTAAGTGTCCTCTGGTTCCCCGCCGTTCGGCTTCATTTCCATAAGAAGATTAACAGGCCGGGAGAACACATACTCAAATGCAGATGCAGAAAAGAAGGGTTTTTAACGAGCATCATAATAGTAAGTTGCTTGGCTAGTTCTCGCCTAATTGGTGCGAGTTAAACCTCCGTTTCCACCAAAGAAAGGGAGAAAGAGAAAGAAAGAAAGAAAAAAGAGAGAGAGAGAGAGAGAGAGGAGGGGGAAGGTAGGAAGATTGGCGATTTCCCTCCCCCCCTTCCCCCTCCCCACAACCCTTCTCACGTATAAAACAAGATAATAATAACAGAGAGAAGTTTGGATTGAAAAGCCCGAATTGAAACGAGCCAGTATTTTTAATTTTTATTCTTTATTTTTAAACCTTATCCCAACTGAATCCTTTTTCAAAAACAACACTCGACTCATTTTGCACGAGGTAACAGAAAGCCGGGGGCGTTGGATACCCTACTCGGGGTTTTGAACGTGGCCAGCGCCCGCCCGACACCCCAAAAGCACTTGGGTGTTGTTGGTTTTTTCCTCACCCTAAGTATCAGAAAGAAAATAAGAGACGCGGCCAAAACGCGTCCGGCCGCTTGTCTGAATACCTAACTCCCCCTTTTTTCCCCCACCTTCCTCCGTATTTCTGAAGAAGAGTCCAGGCTCTTCCTCGCTTTTTCGTACGTTTTTAGCCCACGCGGTTTTTTGAAATCCCCTCCTCGGATTTCAAACCCAGCTCTCAAGGCTCGTTTCTACCAGGCCGCGATCTTAACGTGCAGGGAAGCTAGGAGAAGCGGGAGAACCGCTCGTCTGAACCCGCCTTGGACACCGGGATTCGCGCCGTTCTTTTTAGCCTTCCGTGAGCCATAAATGTGATTTCAAAGAAAACTTAAAAGACCTTCCGAAAGTGCGGAAGACCGGCGCTGGAAAGCAGAAGGCGACGCGGGGAAAATCCCGATCGTTTTTTAAAAATATCTTATTATATAAATAAGATAGTTGGTTTCTTTGTTTTGTTTTTTTACATTTTTATCCAGCCCATTTATTTGGAATCTACGGCGGGGACTTTGACCTGCATCCATTCCGAAAGCGCAGCTCATTAAAATAAAACGTTAAATACGCCCGGTAACGTAGACACGGTTTATTTTATGGGGTAAATGCAATTAGGCGAGAGACAAACCAACTACTTTAACCTCTTATTATAGAGTTCAGGGCCGATAGAAAGAAAGAAAGAAAGAAAGAAAGAAAGAAAGAAAGAAAGAAAGA
>WNWU01000019.1:1388969-1399011 GCA_012654045.1 Ptyas mucosa | reverse complement strand
AGAAAGAAAGAAAGAAAGAAAGAAAGAAAGAAAGAAAGAAAGAAAGAAAGAAAGAAAGAAAGAAAGAAAGAAAGAAAGAAAGAAAGAAAGAAGCATCATCTAGTTATAGCGTTACGCTGGAGAGGAGGGTGCCTTCCTTGCCGCGTTATAGGCTGCTTGGCTGTAAATTTTAAATATCCATCCGTTTTCATTGTTTTTACTCCCCCCGAGCAAATCACTACCTCCACACCCATTATTTTCCTTCGAACTTAATTGCCCGTGTTTTGTTTCAGTTTTGCTTGCTTGTTTGTTTGTTTAGAGGACTTTTTCAAGTGTTAGGGTAAACAACAAAGTTAACCAAGGATTTGGGCATCTCGGGTGGTGATAAGGCAAGGAGGTCTGGATAGCTGCGCTTTTATTTTTATTTTATTTTATTTTTTTCAATATTGGAAAAGGTGGGAATCCCGAAAAGGATTTTTTTAAAAAATAAATAAAAAAATCTGCGGCTGCAAATCAGATCAGGGAATTCAAGAAAATGAAAATCACGTCTGAAGTTTGGAGTCTGAAGTTTGTAGCCCCCCACCCCACCCCTCATTTCTCTTCCGAACCGATCATTCTCAGCAGAGGAGGAAACCACGAACAAGCCAACTCATGTTAATGAGGTCAGCAAAGCAGAGCATGCCAACTTTAATAACAGCGATAATATTCAGTATTAAGTATAGGAGTTTCCCTATAGTCAGCTCGTCTCTCTCTCTCTTTCTCCCTCCCTCCCTCCCTCCCTCTCTCTGCCTTTCGTTTTGTTTTTAGAGGGGGAAATGAAGAGAGACCAGTAGGGGGCGCAGCAAGCCTATGCGTAAACCCCCGATCAGAAAGTTCAGGGCGCCTTTCCAGGCGTTTCTCCTTTTGTGTCTTCCCAAACAACTTTTCCTGTTGTGGGTCTCTCTGCCCTGCGTTTCTGAGCTTTACCTACGAGGCGATCGGGAATTCAATAACTTTCGGAGGTCTGAGAGGCGGCAGGATAAACCCCCCCCCCAATGAAAAGAAAAGAAAGGGAAATCCCAAACACTTTTTTTATTCTTTTCTTTTTTTTTTTTACTTTCCATTTGCTTGAAACTTAAAAACAAAGTTCACTAGGTTAAAAAAAATAGATAAAAACTATAGAATTGTGTAAGTTTAAACAGGAGCTATTGGGGGGGGGAGGGGAACCCTTCCCGTGGAAATGGACATGGGGGGGTGGGGGAAGCAAGAAAATAAATTAGCGGAAGGAAGGGAGAGCTTTTGGGGCAAAGAACAACCTTCCCCCTCCAGAGTTCGGAATAAAATGTGCTGGCCAATAAATCCGGCTCGGTGTTTGGCTTTTTTTCAAAGACGAATCCTGCACGTTGAAGCAGTTTATGTAGCAAATATGGCTGAGTATTTATTTCTCTTTCTAAAATCGCTGCTTCCTCTCTTTCCACCCGCTCACCCCTCCCCCTTTCCTTCTTTGTATTTTAAGTGCGTTTTCACCCACAAAGATCCCAGATCCCACAAGAGCCTGTGGAATCAACTTAGCTGGCGGTTTTGTTTAGCAGTTTGTACTAACAGCAAACAACAACAACAAAACTACCTATTTGTAACGTTTGGGCTGTCCCGGGCTCTCACCTCTTGAACCTTCTCCCCCCCCCCATCTCTCATTGCAAAGAGAGAGGGGGAGAGAGAGAGAGAGAGAGAGAGAGAGAGAGAGAGAGACTCCGCCGCGAATTGGAAGCGCGCTCTCGCTGGCGCGCTCTCGTTTCCCCTCGGAGCATCCCCGAATTGGCTCCCCCAAATCTCGGCGGCGTTTCACTTCTCCCTGGCTTTTTTCGGCCTGCTCTTATTGTACCCGCGCACCTGCTTCCCAAGCCTTGCGGGGTACGGTGTGTGTGTGTGTGTGTGGACTTTGAGAAGGAATAATGCTGCACTTTAAAATTGCAGGGGGGAAAAATGTTAAAAGGCCCGCCGGGGGGGGGGGGGGGAAGAGAGAGGGAGGGAAGCGTCTTTATGCTTCCAAGTCCTAAGGAGCGCGTGTGTGAGCGTGAGTGGGTTTTATTGAATCTCTCCCTTTTTTCGCTTTGTGGAAGAAAAAGAGGCGAGGTGGGGGGGGTGAGGGGGGAAGAAGGGAAAAGCCCCCGGGTTGCGGGAGAGAAACCGAATTTGTTTCTTGCTTTCTTTCCCGTCTCTTAACCTCTCGGGGAGAAAGATCAGATGCTCCGGGAGGGGAGGCAGCGCGCAGCTTAGCTTGGCGGGGTGGCTTCCAGCCGTGGAATTGGGGAAGGGGGGGGGGACCCTGGCGTCGGTCGTGGAAGTGAAGAGGGAAAAAACAAAACAACCAACAAAAAAACTATCCCGCGCCTATCGCGAGCCGTTACTTGGCGCCGGTCCAGCCAAGAGATCTCCAGATGGACAGAGAAGGAGGCGGGGGGGCTTGACTCTTCTCCCGGACACGCGGGATCGCGACCAACAGGTGCCAGAAGGTGGTCTTGGGACGGCGGTCCTAGGAGAGGGCAAAGAAGCCGTGGGGCAGGACGCCCTCGGGTTTGGGGGGAAGGAAGAGAGGCCCAACCTCAGGTCCAGGGAGCCGTGGGCGCAGCCGCCCATCCGAAGGGGAATTTAGCCACGAGGATGAGGGACAGGGCAGGTCTTCTTTGCAAGGGTTGCTAGGATTGGAAAGAGATCAGCCCCGTTTTCTTCCCCGGGTCGAGGCCCTCTTCTAGATTCCTTTGATAGACCGCACAAGCCCCCTGCTTTGCCCTGCGAGGAAGGGTGCCCGAGAGCGTCTTCTGTAGGGAAGGCGGACGGGAATCAGTTCCGGGCGGAACCTCCAGCCTACTCCCAGGATCTTGGGCCGATCCGACGATCGGGGATTCTCCTCCAGGGGATCTCTCGGGAGGCCTTGGTAGAGGTGATCCCTCGGGCCTGTTATCGGAAAGCCAGACCCTGTTTTCGCTAGGGGAGGGGCACGACCCTCCCTCACCCCTCCTCTGCAAATCCCACTTTTTAAAAAAAGTGTTGCAACTTTTCTTCTCTCTCTCCCTCCTTCTCTCTCTCCCTCCCTCTCCCTCCCTCCTTCTCTCTCCTGCCCTCCTTCTCTCTCCCTGTTCCTCTCCCTCTCCCTCCTTCTCTTTCTCTCTCCCCCTCTCTCCTCTCCCTCCCTCCTTCCCTCTCTCCCTCTCTCCTCTCTCTCTCCCTCCCTCCTTCCCTCTTTTCTTTTTTTTTCTTTCTTTTTTGCAACACATCAGCAACTTGCAGCCGAGCAGGCCTTCCTCGGAGGGGGCGCGTTGTTTTTCCTTTTTTTTTTTTAATGTAGCAACAATGCTGTTTACACACTTCCTCCGCGAGGCGTGTGTGACCTGTTGCTCGTGAGAGGCGCTCCGAGGGGCCCGCGGGGAAGCGCTCTCGCCTCCTCCAAGGCCCGCCTCCCGCTTTCCCTCCTTCTATCCTCACCCCCCCCCCCCCCCCCCCCCCCCCCCCCCCCAACACGAGCCGAGCCTAGCCGAGCCGTCCCGGCTGGCGCGCGCGCGGGAAGCCCCGCCCCTTTTCATGCAAAACTCGCCGGGGAGACTTGTCCTCAGTGGAGGAGCCGGAGCGCGCTGATTGGCCGGGGCGGACGCATTTATTCTCTGACAAGCCCCCCATCACATGGATGGGTTGTCTATTAACTTGTTCAAAAAAGTATCCGGAGTTGTCAAGGCAGGGAGAGAAAGAGAGAGA
Source organism: Ptyas mucosa (assembly GCA_012654045.1). NCBI lineage: Eukaryota > Metazoa > Chordata > Lepidosauria > Squamata > Colubridae > Ptyas > Ptyas mucosa. Next base: position 1,395,303 of record WNWU01000019.1, on the reverse strand, counting down.
GAGAGAGAGAGAGAGAAAGAGAAAGAAAGAGGGAGAGAGGGAGACGAGGGAGAGGGAGAGGGTTTGGCGGGGGGGGGGGGGCAGCACAACAAAGCCCAGCAAAAGAGGGACGGGGGAACAAGGATCCGGGCCGGTTCCTTAAGACTCCGAGCTCCGGCGTGTAGTAGGGGGGGAAAGGTTGCGAGGAAGAGGCGGCCGAAGGAGGGGAGACGCCGGCCGGTTCTGGAAGAAGTTTCTCCCTGCAGAGACGCTCCGATCCTGCCTCCTTTGTTATGAAGCGCCGCGAGTAACCGTCCGAGGGCTGCCGTCGCCGATCTTCCTGCTTGTTGCCGCCGCCGCCGCCGGCCAGTTGAAGGCGATCCCGGCGCCGGTCCCCTCGGCGGAGTTTGGTGCTGGGGGGGGAGGACTCCCCTCCCGGAGAAGCCCAGCCCGGCGCGGGACACCTTTACTCCTGACTGGCTCCCTCGCTTCCTTGGAGGCTCCTCGCAGCTGGCTGGCTGGCTCGGCTGGGCGGCCGGCGGGCGGGCAGGCGGGCAGGCAGGGGGCTCCTGCTGTTGTTGCTGCCGCCGCTTGGACTCCGGCCGGGCGGGGAAAAGGAGAAGCAGCGGCCGTCGGGACTTCTTCGCCCTTCGCGGGCCCTGTATGAGCTCCGGTTGCTTCTAAGCGCCCGTCCCCGGGTTGCCTTTCGCCGCTGCGCGCCCCCCCGTCGCAGGCAAAAACCGCTTGAATGTACAACATGATGGAAAGCGACCTGAAGCCTCCCGCCCCCCAGGCGACTCCGGGGGGAGGCACGGGGGGGAACGGCCCCGCCGGGGGGGCCAACAGCCAGAAGAACAGCCCCGACCGGGTCAAAAGACCCATGAACGCTTTTATGGTCTGGTCTCGAGGCCAACGGCGGAAGATGGCTCAGGAGAACCCCAAGATGCACAACTCGGAGATCAGCAAGCGTTTGGGGGCCGAGTGGAAACTTTTATCCGAGGCGGAGAAGAGACCCTTCATCGACGAGGCCAAGCGGCTGCGAGCCTTGCACATGAAGGAACACCCGGATTATAAATACAGACCCCGGCGGAAAACCAAGACTTTGATGAAAAAGGATAAGTACACGCTGCCCGGTGGGTTGTTGGCCCCGGGCTCCAACTCCATGGGCGGCGGAGTCGGCGTCGGGGCTCCGCTGGGCGCGGCCGGCGTCAACCAGCGGATGGACAGCTACGCTCACATGAACGGCTGGACCAACGGCGGCTACGGCATGATGCAGGACCAGCTCGGTTACCCGCAGCACCCGGGGCTCAACGCCCACAACGCGGCCGCCGCCGCCGCCGCCGCCGCCCAGATGCAGCCCATGCACCGTTACGACGTGAGCGCCCTGCAGTATAACTCCATGACCGGCTCCCAGACGTACATGAACGGTTCGCCTACCTACAGCACCATGTCCTACACGCAGCAAGCGACCCCGGGCATGGGGTTGAGCTCCATGGGCTCCGGGGTCAAGACGGAATCGAGTTCCAGCCCGCCCGTCGTCACGTCCTCTTCCCACTCCAGAGCTCCTTGCCAAGGCGGGGATCTCCGGGATATGATCAGCATGTACCTGCCCGGAGCCGACGTGGCGGAAACGGCCGCCCCTAGCAGACTGCACATGTCGCAGCATTACCAGAACGCACCTGTGCCAGGAGCGGCGATAAACGGCACGCTGCCTCTGTCCCACATGTAAGACCCAGGGGGCGGCGCGGGAGGGGGGCTCGGCAGGAAGGAGCGCGAGAAAACCCCGACCAAGCAAGACAAACTTTTCTTAGCGATGTTGGACTCTTCTGCCTTCTCTTCCCACCCACCCCTCCACTCCACTCTTCTTCCTCTCCTCTTTTTCTGGGGGGGTGGGGTGGGGGAGGTGGCCGTCGGGGTGGGGGGTGGGAGCGAGCGGGCACTATTTTTGTACAGAGAATAACTAGGTAGGGGAAAGCAGATCGCATACAAAATCAGAAAGGGAAAGGAAAACAAAACCACAACCTATTAATAATAATAATAAATAATAATAATATTAATAACCCAACCAGGAACTTGTACAGGAACTTTCCCCCTCCCTCTCCGCTTGGAGAGGGATCAACTCCACTCAAAACTTGTTTTGCCCCCCCTCCCAACAAACATTTCTCTTCTCTTTCCCCCGCCCCCGCACCCCCCATCCAGTTCCAGTAAAAAACGGTACTTTGCAAAAAAGTTTTTTTTAAAATAAATAAAAAAAGTTTTTATCCATATTCTTTAGAACTAGTCTGCAGAAAGAGACGTAGGAAAGAGGAGGGAAAAGACCAGGGAATGGGGATGGGAAATGTTTTAATATTTGCAAGCAACTTTTGTACAGTATTTATCAAAACAAACATGGCAATCGAAAAGTTCATTGTTTATATTAAAAAGAGAGACAGAGTGGGGGGGGGGGGGGGAGAGAAACCCTGAGCATTTGCCAATTATTTTTTAAAATACAACAAAGTCTGCTTACGACGCTGTAGTGATTGCAAATGAATTCATAGTAGCAGCACACACACACACACACACACACACACACACACACACAAATAAGGAGGTGAATTTTACTTTAAAAGGAAGATCTGGGCATTTTAATTGTTTTAGCAAATTGTACAAACGGCAAAAAAAATAGAATAAGTAATTGCATACCACTGAACTGTTTTGTTTTTGTTTTTAATAATAAATAATAAAAAAAAGGGCAACAGTTTAGGGTGTACTAAATTTTTTTTTTACACATTGTTAAAAACAAACCAATCTTGTCTTGCAGGTCCACATACTTTGTTAATTTAAAATAGCCCTTTTTGTTTCCAAACTTTATCCTGTTTGGCTAAAAGGACAACAAAAGAGCAACCTAAAACTGTGTTTGAAATATTTTCTTATGGTTTGTAATATTTCTGTAAATTTATTGTGATGACATTTTAAGTTCTTTTATTCCCCCCCCCCCTTCTCATTTCCATTAGTTGTACTTTAAAACTCGGCTGTGTATTATCTGAAATCAGTCTGGCAACAGTCCTTCACATATTTATATATACATATGTGTGTAGGGATGAACACACACGAGAATATGTATATATACCCATATATATATTTGAACTAATACCATCCTTTTAAACAGGTTCATATTCAACCTCAGTTTTTACACCATTATACACAGTTTGAGATAAATAAATTTTTGAAATATGGACACTGAAATTACATTTGAGTCTTTGATTTATTTTTTACAAGCAGGGTGCAATTTCTTCCCTCATTTGTTCATTTAGTTGTTGTTGTTTTTTAAAAAAAGTACAAATCCAACCTGGTCAATGTTTTATCGTCGTGTATGCTGTGGGGTTAAATGACTTTAGCGTAGCATAAAAATGCTGCAAAGTGAGGGCAATCCCCACCAGTTTTCAAGGGTCATTTTAACTCTAGTGACTTTTTTTTTTAATGAAAAGGGGGGGGGGAAACAAACACCAGCATTTGAAATTCAATTCACGTGGCTCAGGACCCGATCGGCTGTAATGAAACGACCGTTCTTTCACCAAAAGATAAATATGCATCTAGCGGTCTAGTTTTCCTGGGCCTGGCTTTGTAGTCCTCCGAGAAGTGTTGCAATAAAACCGTTGCGTTGTTAGTGATGGCGGTAACGAGGACGAGGATGACGTTGTTGTGGTGGTAGTTAGTTCCTTCGGTGTGGAAAAGAAGGAAGTTTGGTGGTGTTTGCGGCGGGGGGGGGGGAGAGGGGAGAAGTGATCACTTGTTGCGAAGGTCACCCCCCCCCCCAAAAAAAATACCTTCCCTCGGAAATGGGCTTAGTGGCCCAGAGCTGAACGAAGGAAACTTTTAAAAATAATAATAATTGTTTTTTAAAATAAAACAAAACCAGGCGAGGTTGCTGGTTCCCTTCGCTTCTCTCAAGACGTGTCCCCGTCGCCTTCCGGAAGCAGGATGTGGAAGGGCGAAGGGGGCTCGGCGCTGCGGGATGTGCCTTGCCAGAGAGGGGGTCCTGGCCTTGGGGCGGGGGCAGCAGCGTCACCCTTCCTGGCTAGAGATATATGTCGGCATTGCAGGAAGCCTGAGGACTGTTCGGGGGCGATCGGGGGGCCCCTCGTTTTCTTTTTCTCCCTTTTTGTTTTGTTTTGTTTTGTTTTCCAGGGCAAAGGGAATAAACGGGTATTTTAGAAACGTCGTGACTTGGGAGCTGTGTGTGTGTGTGTGTGTGTTGCGGAGGGAAGGAAAAAGAGCAGCGCAAATAGAAACCACCCCTCCGAGGTTAAATCACCTACACGGTTGTAACGCTCCAGGGTTTTCACCAAAGTCCTTTTTTTTTTCCCTTCGCCTTCTCGTAATTCGTCCTTCCGAGCCTGTTGCAGAAAAAGCGGCCGCGAATTCTCCCCTCCCCTCTTTCCCCCCTCAACACCCCCCCCCCCGAGATCTAAAAACCCCAGTTAAAAACAGAGAGCATCTGGGCTGGCGAAAGGTGGATCTTGGTTAACTTTTTTGTGTTGCTGCGCCTGGGAAGGTTTCTGTTTGAAAAAAGGGCAGCGGCGGTCTGTTTAAAAAAGGAAGGCGGCCCTGGATTTCTCTCTCTCTCTCTCTCTCTCTCTCTCTCTCTCTCTCTTCCCAAAGACCCTTCGGCGGGCAGCGAGCGCGCACCTGCTGGGTAGCACCATCCAAGCCGTTGGAAAGGAAAGGACGAAATGGTCCGTCCCCAAGTCCCTTATTGGGAAAGTTCATCCCAGATTTAAATCATCCGGGCTGTTTTCGGGATTTGGAGGGGAGGGGGGGATCTTTGGACTGAGCGGTTTGACCTCCCCGGGTTCATAAGTGCCTTAAGGACCGGCATAATCTTGTCTTGCGCGCCTCTATCCCAACTGGGCGCAGAGGGAAAGAAACCCCCACCTAAATTCACCGGCCTGTAGGATTTTATTTCCGCCGGGCCCTTTTATCTTCAGAGGATCTGAGCCTGACTAACCAAGAAGGAATAGACGGAGGCCTCTGTTAAATCCGAGATGGCAGAAGAACGATGAGTTTTGGATAGGGTACCAGGTTGGGAAAAGTACCCCCTTCCCCACCCCTCCTCTCTCCACCCCGCGCTTAAATCCTGAGTGGTGACCGTGGCTTGGGGGGGAGGATTTCCTAAATTGTGAGTTATGTCATTCTGGGAGCCGAGAAATGGCCTTTCTCCTTTCGTTTCTTCCATCCTTTCTTTCTTCCTTCCTTCCATCCTTCTTTCCTTCCTTCCTTCTTTGCAAGTTCTATTTGAGGACCGATCGTGCCAGTTTCTTCCACTTGGGCCACCTAATTGATTTGGAGCCGGCAAAGCTGGAACCGTCTCGCTGTTATAAATCCCCCCCCCCCCCCCAACAACACACACAGCTATTGAATTTCTCCGGGAAAATCAAGTTTTAAAAACTGGCCTGCCGGGGACGATCTCCAGATCCGCCGACTAAAATATTCGGCCCCGTTTAAAAAATCGGAGGCAGGGAAAGGGGAGCGGGGAAATTCAGGCAATGCCTGCATGGGGCACAAGACGAATTTTTCTCCATTTCTTCCCCGTCTTTATACCTGGGATGAAACCGGCCTGGGGATCCAACGGCGAAGCTTTCTAAAAGTGTTTCCACTTCGCCTCTTTTAAATGGAATCTCGCAGCTCGTTTGGGCCTCCACGTCTGGGCGAATCCTACTACCGTTTGCGAAATTGGCGTGTTGTGTTAGTTGCGGGCTTTCGCTTGGAAGCAGGCCTCTAAGAGAGGGAAAGGACCCGTTTTTAACTCCGCCGTTTAAGCGCCGCGCTTTTTATTTCTTTGCTCTACCGCAGGCTGAAGTAGGTCAGAAACATGTTGCTGGAAATTCTTCCCGTCTGCCGTCTTTCTTAATGAACGCCAGAACATTTGAAAGAATTGTTTCCATTGGTAACGGAGGAGGAGGGAAGTCTCTTTCAACCTTTCTCTCCTTTTCGAGTCTTCGAAAATCTAACTTTCTAGGTGGGGTTTTTTCCCCCTTTCTCTCTCTCTGTCTCTCTCTCTCTCTCTCTCCCCCGCCATAACTGTTGACAATCGGACAAAGGAAGACTGTAGCCATTGTGCTTGTTAGCTACACGTGGGGGAATGAGAAGTGAGAGGGGGGGGGGGCGGGTTTGAATCCGGCTTAACCAAACTAAACCCCCGGATAGTGCGCGGGGTCAAAGAAATCTCGCAAATTGTTCCTTGTAACCAAATGATGCTTCTTGAAGTGGACGGCTTATTTCTCCGCCAAATGGAGAGAGAGCGGGGTTGGCAAATCATGGCATCGTTTATAATAATAATAATAATAATAATAATAATAATAATAATAATAATAAT
>WNWU01000019.1:1343831-1355352 GCA_012654045.1 Ptyas mucosa | reverse complement strand
TCTTCTCTTCTCTTTTCCTCTCCTCCTCCTCCCCCCCTCCCCTCTTCTCTTCTCTTCTCTTTCCCCATTCCTCTTCCTTTTATCGTGAGACACCTCCGTGAGTTTCCCAGCTGTTCTAAGCTGTAGGAATTCGAAGACGAATGCCGGTCCCGAAATCCGGGACCAGAAGTGGGTCTGGGTCTGGGTGGGGTGGGGGGAGAATAATGGATGCTGGATGGTAGGGGTCGAACTGCTGGCGATTGCGGAGCGGCTCCAGCGCCATCCCTAGGGAAAGGGGGGGGGGCGGGAGAAGGCTGCGGGCCGGAGAAAGGGGTGTGCGTGTGGGGTGTGTGTGTGTGTGAAAGGCGAAGCCCCCAAAGGGCCTCCCCCCACCCCACCCCATCCTCCCGCCGCGGCCCTGGGCGCCCCTTTTCCCCGCTTGGAGGTGCCAAATCGCGTTACCGCCGTCCGGCGTCTGGAGCCCCTCCGGGTGAGGCAGCTGCCTTCGCCATCGATTATGTGCCAGGGCGCTTCAGCTCGGCGAGTCCGGAGCCGTCCCGGCAGCTCGGTCTGAAACAAGGAGGCCTCCCGGAGAAGCGTCCCAACTTCCCTGACGGGCCTGGGAGCTGATCGCTCGGCGCTTAATTCGGAGCGACAACGCTGAGCCGGTCACGAGCGTGGCCCCAGGACCCCTGGCTTGGCCTTCGGAGGGAGCCGCCGCCAGACGAGAGAGGCCGCAGAGGGCAAGCGGCTCTTAGGAGGAGGAGGCCCCCGACCCCGTTGCCTTCTCCCACCGGGTTGTGGAGACGCTGCCGGAGGTGTGGGCATCGGGATCCCAGAGTCTGCTATAACAGTAACAGAGTCGGAAGGGACCTTGGAGGTCATCTAGTCCAACCCCCCGGCTCACGCAGGAGACCTGTCCTGGGGATTCGAACCGCCGAATTGCCGAGCTTTCTGCTTGACAAGCTCAGTGTCTTCGCCACTGAGCCACCACATGGAAACGCCAGTGGATAGAATAGCCTGACGTGGGTTGTGTGGTGTCCCACTTGAACAAACTGCCTTTCTCTTCAGTGTGTGTATGTGTGTGTGATTGTGGATGGGTGTGTGGCTTTCTACTCTTCTCTAGTTATTAGCTTTGATGCCCCCTAATCCTCTTCAGTCCATCAAAAAAGGAAACTTCTGCTCAGTTGGTAAGGTTTTGGTCCTCTTCCTTTCTCTTCCGTTTTTTTTTTTAAATTTGATTTATATGCCGCCCTTCTCTGGAGACTCAGGGCGGCTTACAATGCGTTAAGCAATAGCCTTCATACTTTTGTATATTTATACAAAGTCAGCTTATTGCCCCCACAGTCTGGGTCCTCAATTTACCTACCTTAGAAAGGATGGAAGGCTGAGTCAACCTTGAGCCTTGGTGAGATTTGAACCTGCAATAATTGCAGGCAGCTGATGTTAATAACAGGGCTTTAGACTGGTCATACAAAGGACTGGTCCACAGATCAATGATGGCCCATATGGGCTAGTAATTGCCCAGCTACCTAACTGGGATTCCCTCTCCCCTCCTCCCACCCCCCTCCCAGGATATCACCAGGATACAGAACAAGAAAAGCCAAGATGGCAACCATGACAGTTCAGTCAAAGATCTGTCTGGTTTTGTTTTTTTTTTTTTTTTTGTAGGTGCCTTGTGTAACTCAGCAAAAGATCAGGTCTGTTGACCATATCTTCCTACAGTTTTGGTCGCTGGGATATTTAAAAAAAAGATGTTGAGACTCTAGAAAGAGGGCAGAGAAGAGCAACAAAGATAATTAGGGGACTGGAGGCTAAAACATACGAAGAACGGTTGCAGGAATTGGGTATGTCTAGTTTAATGAAAAGAAGGACTAGGAATAACATGATAGCAGTGTCCCGATATCTCAGGGGTTGCCACAAAGAAGGGTGGTGGTGGTGGTCAACCAATTCTCCAAAGCACCTGAGGGCAGGACAAGAAGCAATGGGTAGAAACTGATCAAGGAGAGATCCAACCTAGAACTAAGGAGAAATTTCCTGACAGTGAGAATAATTAATCAATGGAAAGGCTTGCCTTCAGAAGTTGTGGGTGCTCCAACACTGGAGGCTTTCAAGAAGAGATTGGACAAACATTTGTCTGAAATGGTATAGAGTTGAGCAGGGGGTTGGACTAGAAGACCTCCAGGGTCCCTTCCAACTCTTTATTCTGAGTGGTACGAAACGGAGTACATTGTAAGGCATTAACTGAACTGTACTGGCAGAGAGCACTTCAGAATTTAGCATCTTGGTGATCTCCAAATCTTTTGAACTAGAATTCCCATGAACTTCAAGATTTACCGGTAGCTGTAACTCAATGAGGCAATCCGTTTAGAAGGGTTAAATGCAATTTCAGGGAAGTTACCTCTGAGAAAAACCTATAAATCAGGGATGAAATCCAGCAGTTTCTGACAGGTTTCTGGAGAACCGCTAGAGGAAATTTTGAGTAGTTCGGAGAACTGGTAACAGAAATTTTGAGTAGTTCAGAAAACCAGCAAATACCACCTCTGGCAGGCCCCAGAGTGGGGTGGGAATGGGGATTTTGCAGTATCCTTCCCCTGGAGTGGGGTGGGAATGGGGATTTTGCAGTATCCTTCCCCTGCCACGCCCACCAAGCCACACCACACCCACCAAGCTACACCCACAAAACCAGTAGTAAAAAAATTTGAATTTCACCACTGCTATAAATCATTAAGTAGGAAGAAGTTACCTCTTGAGAAATAAGCTTCATAATTGGTGGATAACTTTTGGGTGGATGTTTGGGTGGTTTAGGGGTGGTTTAGGGGTGGGGAATTTGTGGTGGGTGGGTGCGGGGATTTGGGGATTGTTATGTGTGTTGGACCTGGTCTTTGGGCATTAAGTGAATTTCGTTATATACTGTGTATACACGTACAATGACAATAAAGTTATTATTATTATTATATTATAACTGGTGACTTCTGCCTCGAGTTCACCAATAGAATCTGGAGAGGTAAGCAAGGAAACCAGTCAGTATGGTCAAGAACTAGAAGCCAGGAAAGGCTCAAAATATTTATCCCAAAGATGTTTTTTCAAGAGGCAATTGGACTTTCTGGTTTTCCTTTGAAGATGTTTCGCTTCTCATCCAAGAAGCTTCTTCAGCTCTGACTGGATGGTGGGGAAGGGAAGGATGACTGAGATGTCATAATACTGATGTACCTTCAAGGTTGTGATCCCCAAGTGTGCTGGGACTATAGCTCTCAGAATATTTGTAATGTAGGCAGGCACAAAATTCATCACCCTGAAATTTAGTTGCCTTGTACATCCAGAACATGGGTAATAACATACTACATGAAGTCCTTGATTTACAATCCCAAAGGTGCTTTTTCAAAAAGCAATTGGACTTTGTGTTTCCTTGAAGATGTTTCGCTTCTCATCCAAGAAGGGTCTTCCATTCTGACTGAATGGTGGAGGATGGAAGGATTTCTATTCCTTGCGGTCATTTGGTCATTAGTACTCTTTCACCTCAATGGGGCCTCCAGGACCCTCAGAATGAGTGCTAATGACCAGATGAATATAAACCCATCCTCCACCATTCTTTGGGATGACCATGACGGGGATGAGTGAGCACTTGACACTTGACTTACAACCATTCATTTAGTGACCAGAGTTACAGTGGAACTGAAAAAAGTGACTTATGATTGCTTTCCACACCTGGAACCATTGCAGCATTCTCCATGGTCACGTGATCAAAATTCAGATGCTTGGCAATTGATTCATATTTATGACGGTTGCAGTGTTCTGGGGTCATGTAATCACGATTTGCGACCTTATGTTGTGGACCGTCAGCGGCCTGTGCAGCTAGTAGCTGATTCCAACAGCGAATAGGCTGGTGTGGTGCTGCGCCAGCAGCCTGTGTAACTGGCACTCAAGTCAGACAATGAGGAGGCTGGAGAAGATGTGGTGCCAGAGGCAGGGATTCAGCCAGGGCCTTCAGAACCTCCAGAAGCTCCCATAAGTGAAGAGGACGAAGAGGAGGAGCCTCTTCTCAATGCACAGGACTGCAGAGCTGCCAAAAGGCAGGAGTGGCTCCTCAGGAGGAGGTCTCCTCGAGAGTAAGGCTTGGGGCTAATTGGCCACTCCCTTAGCCTATTTAAGGAAGAATGATGACTGAGGCAATTTGCAGGGAACAACTTCGTTCACTCTCCTTCGTGTCCTGATCTCAGTTCTCTTATCAGTTTCCTGCAAATTGCTTCTGGGCTTTCTGCCAACCATAGTAAGATTACGATTATTTCTTTTTCAGATTCTTGTAAGCTGTTAAGAAAATTAATTAACAGCCTTTGTTTGAAAAAGACTGATTTAATTTAGTAAACTAAGGTTTGTACAGACTTTGTGTGCGCTGGGTTCTTCGGGGTCCGTAGCTGGGGCGGAACACTTTATGACAATCCATGCCAATGAGGAAGCCAGGTTTCCTTCGCAACTGTGTTACTTACTGGACAACGGCAGATTCCCTTAACAACGGTGGCAAGAGAGAGGTCGTAAAATGGGGCCCAACTCAACTTAACCATTGCCTCGCTTGGCAAGCAGAAATTTTGGCCTCAGTTGCAGTTGTAAGTCGAGGACTGCCTGTATTACTAATACTACTTTGTCTATTGAGCCATACCGAGCTCTGTTTTTCTTCCTACTTTACCCTGTCATAAGCTGTCTCTCCATTGTATGTTACAAGTCAACAAGAAATAGGGCGGTGGGAAGCATTGAACGACTCGCCCTAATGAAAAATGCAAGTTGCAGCTTGTAGCTTCCTCCTCCTCTTTTCTCCACAATGGTGGGAGACCCTTAACTCCTGAAGTTCTTCTCTTTTTTTTTCTTCCCCCAGGAAAAAAATGATTTTAATTAAGGTTGATGAGAAAGCCAGATCTCTGGGACTCCCTATGGAAGCCTTCCAAGCAACGCACCCTCCCTTTTCCGCCTCCTACCCTTCCTACTTTTTTCTGGCCATGGTTTCGTTCCTTCTTGTTAATGTCTGAAAACAAGAAAGGGTGCTGAATTGGGGTGGGGGGTGGGGTGGGGACGCTGTTATTGATTATTTGTCACCTTTCATTTGCCTGTTTTCAGTCTCTTCCAACCTCCCTCCCCTCCCCAATTTTACTTACAGGCATTTGAGTTTAAAGGCAGCTCGGAAGATGGAAGGGGGGAGACACTGTAATCGTCTACTGGCCTGTTTCGTCTTACCCAAGATAGATGAAGGGTAAAGAAAAAACGAATAGATGGGGGAGAAAAGAGAAAGAGGGAGAGATGGTTGTCAGTCACAATCAGCCCTGGGATGTTGTGAAACACACCTGAGGGTGTTTCTATAAGAGACCCTTAATTCAGGCTCAGTTCCTAGTGATTGGTTCTGCCATTTTCTTTGCAGCCATTGTCGAAGTTGGCTGATGGCGGGTTTTTTTTCGAGATCTAGAGATACGACAAGTAGGGGAGATCCAGGAGAAGGGATCAAAGAAATGAAAATACAGGCGGCCTTCAACTTCTCTTAGTGACCATTCGAAGTTACAACGGCACTGAAAAAGGGAGCTACGACCGTTTTTCACATGTAGGACCATTGCGGCATCCAGACGGTCTTGTGATTTGCCTTCGGATGCTTGGCAATTGACTCTAAGTGTGAAAAAAATGGTCGTAAGACACTTATTTCAGTGGCGTCGTAGCTTTGAATGGTCGCTAAACAAACTGGGGTAAGTCAGTGGTGGGATTCAACCGGTTCGCTGAGCACGTGTGCAGTGCATTTGAAAACAGCTCTAAAACTTAACTTCTACTGCAGTCCTGGTGAGTAAAACAGCTGAGGTTCGGTAATCCGCTCTGCCACCCCTATCAGCTGGGCTTCAAACAAAGGAAATATAGGTCGGTATAGCGCAGGGGCTGGCAGGCGGGCCCAGCTGATCCTCGGAGCGAACCGGTTGGCTCTCAGCTGATTGTCGGAGCTACCGGTTTGCTCAAACTGGTCTGAACTGGCTGAATCCCTCCCCTGGTGTAAGTCAAGGAGTACCTGTACTGTGTGCCTACAAGGAACAAGGGACCTGATTTTCACCAGAATGCCTCCTGTAGAAGCTTTAGTGAAACACATGTTTAACATTTGGTCAAATGGAAGCATTTTAAAGTTCCATTGATTTCCAGGGAAATATTTACCTCGTTCACATGAGGACATAAATTGTTTTGCTCTGGCTGAATCATGCAGTCTGAAAATGAAGTTCTGAAAATACCTGGGTAGGCTTACAGCACAATCCTACAATAGTCTATTGTGAGGAAAACTCCCAGTTTACTGAGCTCACTTGCAGATAAGGGGTTATCAGAGTGCAGTCAAAATGGTATGATATGCAATTGCTAGCTAGGGAGTAGATTATCTTTGGTCCCTGGAAGACAGTAAGTTGGTTGAGCGAAGAAATTTTGGGCCATTAATTAGCCAATTAATTAATGAGACAATCCAAATGTGAATTGAGCCTAGATTTCTATCAGGCTATTAGTTTTTCAGTTGCGACTCAGAAAAAACGAGAAGGAGAGAGTCAGAGGAGGGAAGGAAAGAAGGAAGGAGGGAAGGAAGGAAGGAAGGAAAGAGGAAGAAAGAAAGAAGAAAGAAAGAAAAAGGAAGAAAGAAAGAAAAAGAAAGAGAGACAGTTTTTCTTGCAGTTTTTGCATTATTTGGAAAACTGAACTAGAATCGTTTGGTTAGTACCGTCACGGAAGGAGCAGTGAGAAGAAAATCTAGATTCTCTCCCACATATTTTCTCCTCCTTATCTTCCTCCTCTTTCTTCAAAATCATCTGAAGTGTTAGTACCACTTGATAATGCCTTGGTAAAAACACACTTGGAATATTGCGTCCAGTTTTGGTCACTACAATACAACCAAGATGCTGATATTCTAGAAAGAGTGCAGAGAAAAGCAACAAAGATGATTAGGGGGCTGAAGGGTAAAACATATAAAGCAGGAATTGGGTATGTGTAGTTTAATGGAAAGAAGGACTAGGGGTGACAGGATAGCAGTGTTCCAATATCTCAGGGGCTGCCACAAAGAAGAGGGAGTCAAGCTATCCTCCAATGCACCTGAAGGCAGGACAAGAAGCAATGGATGGAAACTAATCAAGGAGAGAAGCAACCTAGATAGAACTAAGAAGGAATTTCCTGACAGTGAGGACAATTAATCAGTGGAACAACTTGCCTCCAGAAATTGTAGATGCTCCAACACTGGAAATTTTAAGAAGATGCTGGATAACCATTTGTCTGAAGTGGTGTAGGGTTTCCTGCCTAAGCAGGGGGTTGGACTAGAAGACCTTCAAGGTCTCTCCCAACTCTGTTACTCTGTTTAGGATGACTGAAGCAGATGGATGTGTGTTATAAATCATTAGGCTTTCAACTTACACAAATACATATCCTTTCCCCCCGAAAATAAGATCTAACAGGAAAATAAGCCATAATGCATCTTTTGGAGCAAAAATTAATATAAGACCCAGTCTTATTTGGGGGGAAATACGGTACATGTATAAATTTCCTTCTCTACTGTATGGTGTAGGTAAGCAGACAAACATACCTTAAAAACAATCAAGTTATGAATCTGACTCCGTTGAATAGCACCAAATTTCTAAATTACAGCACTTAGAAGAAAATCCCCTTTTATTTAACTGGAATGAATTGCAATCCTTCCCCTCTACCCCCACCCCGGGTCAAAGAAAGATGCTGCTCTGAATCTAATGAAAACTTCTTCAGCTTTGTCGTGTCAAAAGTCAATGGAAGCCCATCAGCTGCCTATCGTGTCCCCTCCGCCCAATAATCTACCTCCTCTTTCTGCTTCTTCTCCGGAGACGGTTTTTCACTCATCTCTTAATGTTGGCTCTTGAGGAAGAGGGTGCCTACTTGTGCAAGAGGTCCAAGTGCCCGTAATAGCTTTGAGAACCGGCCAAGAGCCTGTCTTGTACAACCCTCCAGCTGATGTACTAAATTTCGTAGCACTCTAAACTAGAGAGAAGTGAACTCCAAGAGGTCTGTTAGTATGGTTCTAATTAGCAAGAGATGGGGGAAAAAACATCAATTGGATGTATCCTTGCCAGAATGTCCCATCAAAAGCCGTAGTTTACTGTATGAGCATCAATCATCATCATCGCCGTCGTCATCATTCAGCGGAGATTATTTTATTTTATTATTATTTATTATTCATATTTCTATGCCGCCCACTCTCCGAGGACTCTGGGCGGCTTACACCAAAGACAGTATACTAAATAGCATATTGCCCCCAACAATCTGGGTCCTCATTTTACCCACCTCGGAAGGATGGAAGGCTGAGTCAACCTTGAGCCGGTGAGATTTGATCCACTGATCTGCTGAACTAGCAGTCAGCCGAAGTAGCTGCAGTACTGCACTCTAACCACTGCGCCACCTCGGCTCTATTATACATTATAGATACATATATTATACATAGGATTGGGTAATATTATGCCCACCTTGTTGTAATGTGTAACTGGGTAATACTATGGGCAATACTATGCCCACATGAGCCCTGTGGCACAGTGGTCAAAGTCAGTGGTGGAATTAAAATGTTTTTACTACCGGTTCTGTGGGCATGGCTTGGTGGGCGTGATGTGGCTTGGTGGGCATGGCAGGGGAAGGATACTGCAAAATTTCCATTCCCAACCCACTCCAGGGGAAAGATACTGCAAAATCCCCATTCCCTCCCCACTCCAGGGGAAGGATACTGCAAAATCCCCATTCCCTCCCCACTCCAGGGGAAGGAAACTGCAAAAACTCCATTCTCTCCCCACTCCAGGGGAAGGATACTGCAAAATCTACATTCCCACCCCGCTCTGGGGCCAGCCAGAGGTTGTATTTGCCGGTTCTCCGAACTACTCAAAATGTCCGCTTCCGGTTCTCCAGAACCTGTCAGAACCTGCTGAAT
Source organism: Ptyas mucosa (assembly GCA_012654045.1). NCBI lineage: Eukaryota > Metazoa > Chordata > Lepidosauria > Squamata > Colubridae > Ptyas > Ptyas mucosa. The sequence goes on along the minus strand of WNWU01000019.1, from coordinate 1,346,444 downwards.
AGCACCCCTGGTCAAAGTGCAGTATTGCAGGCTGACTCTGCCCACTGCCAGGAGTTCGATCCTGACCGACTCAAGGTTGACTCAGCCTTCCATCCTTTCGAGATCGGTAAAATGAGGACCCAGATTATTATTGGGGGCAATATGCTGACATTGTAAACCGCTTAGAGAAGGCTGTAAAGCACTGTAAAGCGGTATATAAATCTTAAGTGCTATTGCTATTGTTAAAGGGAAAAGCTGATTTCCCACCCCCACCCCCTAAGAGATTAAGCCTTCAAATTGAAAAGGCATGAAACATTCATTTACGGTTCCTCCCCCCAGAGCCCTCCACGGCAGAATAGCCTGTATATCGAGATCACAGCAAGGCACTGCATAAAATCATGCCTTGTGTGTGTGTGCACTTTCACCAGCTGTTGTGATGTTAAAATGTGAGGTCTTTGAATGCTTTGGCTTCTATTCTCATCAGGAAAAGATCACACCTTAGTTTGAAAAATGAGCAGAGGTGCTGGACCAACGTACAAGCGATAAAGCCTTTAGTATATACTTTATATAAGCTCTGGGTGATTATTGATTCCTTCCATTCTTTCTGTGAAAAAGTATATCTTTCCAGCAATTTAACATGGCTTCTTGGTGAGTGACAGCTGGGAGGGGCACGGGCCTACATTTACCTGGGTAAAGCAGGTAAGGTGCAAGCAAAGCAAGCAAACGAATAAAAATAAGAGTAATTATTTTAACATTGAGAACATTAAGATGTAGTAGTACTTCTGTGGCTTCCCATTAACTCCAGCCTCTGCTTCCTATCTATTAATGTAGGAATCATCATCATAATTCTAGCCAACATTTTAGGGCTATTGAAAAATGATGATTGGGATGCAGGTAGTTCTCGACTGACAACCATTCATTTAGTGACCGTTCGAAGTTACAACAGCACTGAAAAAAGTGACTTATGACCGTTTTTCACACTTATGACCGTTGCAGCATCCCCACAGTTACATGATCACAATTGAGACACTTGGCAACTGGCATGTATTTATGGTTTATCCAGAATTGCATCCAGTTCTGATCAGCACGCTATGTTGAGACTTTGGAAAGAGTGGAGAGGAGAGCAACAAAGATAATTAGGAGGCTGAAGGCTAAAACATATGAAGAACTGTTACAGGAATTGGATATGTCTAGTTTAATGAAAAAAAAGACTAGAGGAGACATGATAGCAGTGTTTCAATATTTGAGGGGCTCCTACAAAGATGAGAGGAGTCAACCTATTTTCCAAAAGGCAAGATGAGAAACAATGGATGGAAACTAACCAAGGAGAGAAGCAACCTAGAATGAAGGAGAAATTTCCTAACCGTGAGAACAATTAACCAATGGAATAGCTTGCATTCAGAAGTTGTATTGTGGCCCGTTGGCGGCCTGTGCAGCTAGTAGCTGATTCTGACAGCGAGGAGGCTGGTGTGGTGCTGCACCAGCAGCCTGGGCAGCTGGCACTCAAGTCAGACAATGAGGAGGCTGGTGAACATGTGGTGCCAGAGGCGGGGATTCAGCCAGGGCCTTCAGAAACTCCAGAAGCTCCTTTAAGTGAAGAGGACGAAGAGGAGGAGCCTCTTTTCGATGCATGGGCGCGCAGAGCTGCCAAAAGGCAGGAGTGGCTCCTCAGCAGGAGGTCTCCTCAAGAGTAAGGCTTGGGGCTAATTGGCCACTCCCTTAGCTTATTTAAGGAAGAATGATGACTGAGGCAATTTGCAGGGACCATTTTCGTTCACTCTCCTTCACGTCTTGATCTTAGTTCACTTATCAGTTTCCTGCAAATTGCTTCTGGGCTTTCTGCCAACCATAGTAAGATTACGATTATTTCTTCTTTGGATTCTTGTAGGCTGTTAAGAAAGTTAATTAACAGCCTTTGTTTTAAAAAAGACTGATTTAATTAGCACCATGTGCTTAGAGCTCGAAGCATTGTTAGAGACCCCACACACTCACTTTACGGTATGTTTCTGTTGCTCCCCTCTGGGAGGAGGTTTCAAAGTATTTCTAGCAGGACTACCCAATTCTGTAACAGCTTTGTTCCCTATGCCATCCATCTGCTAGGCTTGCAAGATTTGTTTTTCTCACCATGTACATGTATACATTCAAAGTAGACTGTGTTTCTCTGTGTCATATCTCTGTGTATGTGGGTATATGCATAATGGTTATTGAGAGCTGAAAGCAATGAAGTTTCATTTCATTTGTGTCCGAAGACGTCTCTGTGGTCATGTGGCCGGCGTGACTAAATGCCAAAGGCGCACCGAAATCTGTTACCTTCCCACCAAAGGTGGTCCCTATTTTTCTACTTGCATTTTTTACGTGCTTTCGAACTGCTAGGTGGGCAGAAGCTGGGACAAGTAACAGGCGCTCACCCTGTTACATGGCACTAGGGATTCGAACCGCTGAACTGCCAACCTTTTGACCGACAAGCTCAGCATCTTAGCCACTGAGCCACTGCCTCCCTGTGTATGCTTTGTATGCTGATTAGTGTACATTTAAAGTGACAATAAAGTTTCTATTCCATTCCATTCCATTCTATTCTATTGCTCCATTCCATTCCATTCCATTCCATTCCATTCCATTCCATTCCATTCCATT
>WNWU01000019.1:1289178-1333634 GCA_012654045.1 Ptyas mucosa | reverse complement strand
TTTTTTTCCAGGTTACCTAAAGTCCCAGAAACAATTTTCCAGCTCAAGACTTAAAGACCTAGAAGAACAGATTTGCTCCGTGGTCACTGGCAAAACAGAATCTTTGAGTGACATTTGATTAGTCCCATGTAATAGGAAATTAGAAGAAATCTGAATCTCTCAAAATGCTGAAGATTAAAAAAAAAACCAACTTCTGGTGCATTAGCATTTTTTCCCCCTCATTTGATTAGGGCACTTTGTAGCTCTGCACCTAATGTGTTTCTATTAAAGAACCATTGTTAAAATTATATTAGCATGGATACCTTGAAAATAAATGAAAAAAATATGTTCCCATTAAATACTTGCTTTAAAATTTTTGCATTATTATCATCATCATCATTGTCACAGTTATTATTACTGTATACTAACTAGTCCAATGTTTGCAATTTTCATGCTCCTTTGGATCTGTTATTTCTATTAAGAGAGTTGCAAAACATCCATTTTGAAAAAAAATGAAAATCTACTTTTTTGGAAAAAAAATAACCCAACTTTTTTACATGGAGGATGAAACGTCACCGAGAAACAAGACATTCACAGCAGTGGTGGATTTCAATTTTTTTTACTACCAGTTCTGTGGGTGTGGCTTGGTGGGCATGGCATAGCTTGGTGGGCGTGGCTTGGTGGGCATGGCAGGGGAAGGATACTGTAAAATCTCCATTCCCTCCCCATTCCAGGGGAAGATTATTGCAAAATCCCCATATCCTCCCAATCAGCTGGGACTTGAAAGGCAGAGAATAGATGGGGACGGGACCAGTCAGAATTTTTACTACCAGTTCTCCGAACTATTCAAAATTTCCGCTACCGATTCTCCAGAACTGGTCAGAACCTGCTGAAACCCACCTCTGATTCACAGATAGGTAGTCCATGCCACAAAACTGAAATTTACATCTGAGTGAGCAGGGCTAAACAAAGACAAGCAATAATTATCTGAGTTGCCCAAATTACTTTGGGGTTGACTTTTCCAAAAATGTCTAGTTAGCTGTTTCCTGCTGTAAGAAACGATATCATGTATTTCGGACATTAACACGTTTGAGCGGGTTCAGAGGTATTTCACGAGAAGAGTACTCTACTCCTCTACTCACAGTAGAATTCCCTATGCCACCAGCCTTAAAATTTTGGACTTGGACAATCTGGAATTGTGCCACCTGCGGTCCGATTTAAGCATAGTACACAAAATTGTCTGCTACAACGTCTTGCCTGTCAATGACTTCTTCAGTTTCAGCCACAATAATACACGGGCAAACAATTGATACAAACTCAAGGTAAACCTCTTTAAACTCGATTGCAGGAAATACGATTTCAGTAACAGAGTGGTCAACACCTGGAATGCTCTACCCGACTCCATTATTACAGCCTCAAACCCTCACAGTTTCAACTTCAAACAGTCTATCGTGGACCTCACTCCCTTCTTAAGAGGTCCGTAAAGGAGGCGTGCATAAGTGCACCAGCGTGCCTGCCGTTCTTGTCTCACTGTGCCCATTTATTTGTATTCATTTCCTTCGTTTTATGTTTATGTTCATACCTATACTTGTTATCAAGAGCTGAGGTGGCGCAGTGGTTAGAGTGCAGTACTGCAGACTACTTCAGCTGATTTCTAGCTGCAGTGCAGCAGTTCAAATCTCACTAGGCTCCAGGTTGACTCAGCCTTCCATCCTTCCGAGGTGGGTAAAATGAGGACCCAGAGTGTTGGGGGCAAATATGCTGATTCTATAAACCGCTTAGAGACGGCTATAAAAGCACCGTGAAGCAGTATATAAGTCTAAGTGCTATTGCTATCCTGTACATGTTTGATAGATAAATAAAATAAATAAATAAAATAAATAAAAAAATAAATTAAATTAAATTAAATTAAATTAAATTAAATTAAATTATTAAATTAAATTAAATTAAATTAAATTAAATTAAATTAAATTAAATTAAATTAAATTAAATTAAATTAAATTAAATTACCCTGAGGCTTATGAGTGCAGTTCCAGATACAGTCTTCTGGAGAAAGAAACACTTTCCACAAATTATACCCCCCAAACTAACATAACATAACACAGTCCATGAACTGTGGTGGAATCTGTGGAAGTGTGGGGTGGTGTTCAGAGACTGGCTAGCATGGAATCCCTGCAGGGGAGGAAGAGTCGAAGCCCTGACATTCCGCCCCCAAACAAAAAGAGCTCCCTAAAGAGATTATCTGATTGTTCTCTGGAGAGTACAGCTAGTCTGGGGAGATTCCTGTAAACGGGCAAGTAGCAATAAAGAAACTTCACCTACCAGCTCATAGTATTGTTCTGGTTCCTTGCACTGACAGATCCATGGAAAGTTTTCTCAAGAAAGGGGCATATCTACTATGTACTGCTACTATGGGATAGCAGATATATGTTCACATTAAACACAAAGCTGCAAAGACTGGCATTTTCAACCTTCAAGGTTTATATGAAAACCACATTGCTAAATCTGAATAATACTTTCCACCTGTTTTAGGATTCTACACTTTCTCCATATTCTCAAAGCAGTAGCGAGAGTGCTTAGTATTTAAGCACTGACAAAACTCTTGTAAAATGTGATCCCACAAACGTGTTAAGACTAAGGTGATATGAGAAATACAGGATGATGTTAATGGTAGGCTGTACTCTTTGCTTGTCGAACTTGCAAAACTGATTTTTTTTTTGTCCTGCTAGCTGATGGTATGCAATGGTTTATTTATTTATTTATTAAATATATGCCACCTATCTCATTCTGAAAAATGATTCTGGATGACATATAAATTCAATCAATCAATCAATCAATCAATCAACAAACAAACATACGTATGTATGTATGTATGTATGTATGAATGAATGAATAAATGAGTGACTGAGTGAATGAATGAATAAATAAATAAATAAAAATAAATAAATAAATAAATAAATTTGTTGAATAAATAACTCCAGAAATATATTGTTCCTATGTACAGAAGATGAACACTGAACTAGGATATCGTACATGCAAAGCAAGATATTCTACCTGATTTATGGTTTTGTGAATTTCTATAATTGAGCAAAAGGAAACAGCCTTCCTCTCCTGCTTGAGCAGGGGGTTGGACTAGAAGACCTCTGAGGTCCCTTCCAGCTCTATTCTGATTGACGTGGTCCATCTGGTCCATCATTGAAGGAAAGAAGAGTGGCATGTCTTTTAATGATCAATATATATTTATAGTCCTAGAGAAGGAGGCTGTGTTTGGAATTCCTCCCTGAAACATTACAATTTTCAACATGTCTGACTTCACAGTAGATATTGAACAAACCCAACTTGGCCCTCTCTAAGATGGCCTCTCATATTTATCATTTGAAAAACAACAGCTAAGAAGTACCTCATCCTAAGTCTTCAATATGGAATCAGTAGATCCATTTGACCTCTTTGCACACACATTTTAGAGTGCATTAGAACGATGTACCTGTTAGGGGTATATTTAGAATAGAATAGAATTTTTTATTGGCCGAGTGTGATTGGACACACAAAGAATTTGTCTTTGGTACATACGCTCTCAGTGTACATAAAAGAAAAGATACATTCGTCAAGAATCATAAGGTACAACACTTAATGATAGTCATAGGGAACAGATAAGCAATCAGGATACAATATCAATATAAATCGTAATGATACAAGCAACAAAGTTACAGTCGTACAGCGATAAGTGGAAGGAGATGGGTTGTGGGAACGATGAGAAGATTAATAGTAGTGCAGACTTAGTAAATAGTTTGACAGTGTTAAGGGAATTATTTGTTTAGTAGAGTGATGGCGTTCGGGAAAAAACTATTCTTGTGTCTAGTTGTTCTGGTGTGCAGTGCTCTATAGTGTCGTTTTGAGGGTAGGAGTTGAAACAGTTTATGTCCAGGATGTGAGGGGTGTGTAAATATTTTCACAGCCCTCTTTTTGACTTGTGCAGTATACAGGTCCTCAATGGAAGGCAGGTTGGTAGCCATTATTTTTTTCTGCAGTTCTAATTATCCTCTGAAGTCTGTGTCTCTCTTGTTGGGTTGCAGAACCAAACCAGACAGTTATAGAGGTGCAGGATTAATTCCTCTGTAAAACTGGATCAGCAGATATAGTTGAGGAGAAAAAAAATCTACAGCTAATAAGTGGCAGTGATTTCTTAGCAGAATTGCTAACTATGTGTGGTTGCTAGGGAATGAACCTCAGGGCATCTGAGAGAATATGGTTAATCTGGGCACTCTAGGAATAAATCTTTCTGTCTTTCGTTGTCCATCTATTTGCATTCTGGAAAACTTTGATTTGTGTTTGGTCACACCATTTTGTGATAGTGAGAGGGCCCAGGGCATGTTGTTAAGATTATAGCTCTCCTTTGCCTCTCACTGCCTCACAGCCTTAGTAAAACCACACTTGGAATACTGCATCCAGTTTTGGTCACCACATTATTAAAAAGATGTTGAGACTCCAGAAAGAGTGCAGAGAAGAGCAACCAGGATGATTAGGGGACTGGAGGCTAAAACATACGATGAACGGTTGCAGGAACTGGGCATGGCTAGTCTAGTAAAGGACCAGGGGAGACAGGATAGCAGTCTTCCAATATTTGAGAGGTTGCCACAGAGAGGAGGGGGTCAAGCTATTTTCCAAGGCACCTGAAGGCTGGACAAGGAACAATGGATGGAAACTGACCAAGGAGAGATTCAACCTAGAAATAAGGAGAAATTTTCTGACAGTGAAAACAGCTGGAACAGCTGGAACAGCTTTTCCTTCGGAAGTTGTGGGAGCTTCATCATTGGAGGCTTTCAAGAGGAAACCGGATCACCATTTGTCAGAAATGGTGTAGGGTCTCCTGCTTGGGCGGGGGGGGGGGGGGGTTGGACTAGATGACTACAAGGTCCCTTCCAACTCTGTTAATCTGTTAAACATACCCCACCCAACAAAGGTGAGGATAACAGAATAACAGAATAGAATAAGAGAATAACAGAGTTGGAAGGGACCTTGGAGGTCTTCTAATCCAACCCCCTGCTCAGGTAGGAAACCCTACGCCATTTCAGAGAAATGGTTGTCCAATCTCTTTTTAAAAATGTCCAGTGTTGGAGAATCCACAACTTCTGAAGGCAAGTCGTTCCACTGATCAATTATTCTTACTGTCAGGAAATTTCTCCTTAGTCCATAGGTTGCTTTTCTCCTTGATGAATTTCCCTCATGATCTTGACCTAGATGCTGTAGCAAAGTGGTAAACATGGATTTCATGTATCATTAGGCCCAAGGGAACACATCATTTGTTGACAGGGTTGGACTTCTTCCATGTTCTACCTAGCTATATTCTTTCTTTACCTCTTTCCCCCTTTCTTAATGTGCTAATTGTAAATCAGTTTTATAGTGACTAACAATTCTTTTTGTAGTATTAAGCCTGGCACTATTTTTAGGTGATTTCCTTCAGCTGAGATAGTATTCCTTTAACTTTACCACTCCTCTTCCTCCTCCTCCTCCTCCTCCTCCTCCTCCTCCTCCTCCTCCTCCTCCTCCTCCTCCTCCTCCTCCTCTTCCTCCTCCTCCTCCTCCATCAGATGGGCTTTAAATTATAGTGGCATTGGTACTGTAACCGAAACCTAGATTAAACTATTTTTAGTAGACATCCAGATCCCTTTAATAATATAGGAACTCTGGCAGGTTAAAAAGTGATCTCTCTCATTCTTTCCTTGCACTCAAATTTAATCTGTCATTCTTTGCCAGCAACACACAGGACAGAAAGAGTCAGAGGATCATTATGAGAGTGGAAAAACCACAGTTAATTTGGTATCAAAAGGTAATAGGATAAGGTCTTGGAAACTCTTGCCTATTGTTCCGTAGAATTAATTTCAGCAGGTTAGATGCTTCTGGTGACTGATATGAACAAGATATGAACAAGCTAATTAGAAGGGAAAATATGTTTTTAATATGATATAATAAACTCTTTGCACTTCCCTTCCCCAGTCCCCCTTTCCTCTTCTTCTTTCCCTGTTCACCTTTTGCCCTTCGACCTTCCCCCACTTCCCACTTCCCACTTCCCTTCCCTTCCCTTCCCCTCCCTTCCCCTCCCTTCCCTTCCCCTCCCCTCCCGCTCCCTTCCCTTCCCTTCCCTTCCCCTCCCCTCCCCTCCCTTCCCTTCCCTTCTGCTCCCCTCCCTTCCCTTCCCTTCCCTTCCCTTCCTGACAAAAGAGCTAATTATATCACCAAACAGAAAGTAGGAGAACTTCCCCTATGGAAGCTTATTCATGTTTAATTTTCTAACAAGCTTCTTTATATCCAATTTTTACAAAACTCTCCATCAATGATGAATGATCAATGATGCAATGAACCTGAATTTGGGGAAACTCCAGGAGGCAGTGGAGGGCAGAGGGGCCTGGCGTGCTCTGGTCCATGAAGTCGTGAAGACACAACTTAGCCACTGAACAAGCCCATCAGTGAAGTGAAAATACTGATAAATATTCAGCCTGAGACAGGCAGAAGAGAATGGGGGATTGGTAGTCCTATGGCTGGAAACCGGCTTTAAAGAAGCTAACCAAACTGCGAAAGAATCAGCGCATTGGAGCAGCAAATGAGATCAGAGGGATTTGAACTTCATTGGAGAGGGTTGTGGGAGGACTGAATACTGAGATTTCAAGTACTAAATAGTTTGTAAGGTAAGAAGCACAGCATTCAATTATTAAAGAGTGTTGATTTGCACAGTCTGATGTAGGGCAGTTTAATGTTGCTGCAGATTAGGGTTGCAAATATCCAAACATCCATTAGATGGCAGCAGAGAGGTTCAGAAAACAACTAGTGGTCTTCTGATGATCAGCTGGATTCTTGCCCCTCAGATCTGGTAGATCTGCAAAGACATATATGACACCTTATGAGATGGTAGCCAGTCAGGGGTGAAATCCAGCAGGTTCTGACAGGTTCTGGAGAACCGGTAGCGGAAATTTTGAGTAGTCCGGAGAACCGGCAAATACCACCTCTGGTTTGGAGAATCGGTAGTAAAAATTCTGACTGGCCCCGCCCCCATCTAGTGTCTGCCTCTCAAGTCCCAGCTGATCGGGAGGAAATGGGGATTTTGCAGTATCCTTCCCCTGCCACACTCACTAAGCCACGCTCACCAAGCCATGCCACGCCCACCAAGCCACGCCCACAGAACCGGTAGTAAAAAATTTTGAAACCTAGCACTGCTTCCAACTCTGTTAATCTGTAATCTGTCTGAGACTGATCTCCACATATCTGAATGTTGGCTGTTGGAGGGATGCGTCCTCATCTCTTTGTTTCTTTCCTAAGTTTTTCCTTATTATCTCCTTTCAGTGGTGTGTAATTTTGGTTTATCTCTGTGTGTCTATTGATGGCTGATTCCTTGGAATGCCAAGTTTCCAGGAATTCTCTAGCATTTTTAGCACTGTTAACTACCTATAGTCATGAACCTGAGAAGGGGGGCATATAAGTTACAATAATAAAAAAATGAATCAACCAATAAAATTTGGATAAATGAACTAGAACTGTGGAACTGGAACACTCCATTCCAGATCTTCATCATCTCTAGTCAGTTTTATTCATTGAAATGAAGAAGGACTAGGGGTGACATGATAGAGAGTGTTCCGATATCTCAGGGGTTGCCACAAAGAAGAGGGAGTCAAGCTATTCTCCAAAGCACTTGAGGGCAGGACAAGAAGCAATGGGTGGAAACTAATCAAGGAGAGAAGCAATTTAGAACTAAGGAGAAATTTCCGGACAGTTAGAACAATTAACCAGTGGAACAACTTGCCTCCAGAAGTTGTGAATTCTCCAACATTGGAAATTTTTAAGATGAGATTGGAAAACCATTTGTCTGAAATGATATAGGGTTTCCTGCCTAAGTATTTATTTATTTGTTTGTTTGTTTGTTTGTTTGTTTGTTTATTTATTGGATTTCTATACTGCCCTTCTCCCGAAGGATTCAGGGCGGTGAACAGATTAAGATTTCATATACATATAAAATTTTTTTAAAAAAAAATAAACAGTAAATAATCAATTGAGTCAACTTGGTGTATCTGCTAAGACCTTGGCATAGAATTTAGGAGTTTATGCTAGCCCTGCTTGTTGAAACAGAAAGGTCTTCAGGGCACGTCGGAAAGTGCGAAGATCTGGGATTATTCGTATTCCAGGGGGTATTTTGTTCCAAAGAGTAGGTGCCCCCACAGAGAAGGCTCTCTCCCTTGGAACTGCTAGATGACATTGTTTTAATGATGGTACTCTGAGTAGGCCTACTCTGTGAGAGCGTATTGGTTGGTGGGAGGTTATCGGTTGCAGTAGATGGTCTCATAAGTACTCAGGTCCTGAGCTATGGAGCACTTTAAAGGTAAGAACCAACACCTTGAAGCGCACTCGGAAGGCCACCAGAAGCCAGTGCAGCTCGCGTAGAAGAGGTGTTACATGTGAGCGCCATGTTGCTCCCATAATTACTTGCGTGGCCGCATTCTGGACCAGTTGGAGCTTCCGGGTCCACTTCAAGGGGAGCCCCATGTAGAGAGCATTGCAGTAGTCAAGTCGGGAAATGACGAGGGGTCATTTTGACTAGAGGTCAAATAGGGGGTTGGACTAGAAGACCTCCAAGGTCCCTTCCAACTCGGTTTTTCTCAATTCGGAGGAACTCAGGAAGAAGAAGTTCTACCCCATCCCCCCCCCCCCCCCCCCCCCCCCCCCATGGCAGGTATTGCCCTTGGGAAGTCTTGCTCGAGAAAAGCGATGGGATCACGAGAAAGCAGAGGCTGAAAACTCTACAGTGAGGATAGTGTATATATAAAAAATAAGATAGCGACATGGTGCCCTTGGCCACTTCAAAATTAAATAAATTCTGAATTTTCTTTCTTTCTTCTTTTTTTGAAACATTTTCTAAAGCAAATTCTGTCATTATCTTAATCGACAACCGGTAGGAAAAAATTTCTTTTCCCGGCACTAATAAGCCTGCTTTAACATAAAAGTGGAACATACTTGGAAAAAAAAAATAAATGAAAAAGAAAAAAAAGAAAAACAGCTCTTGAGATGAATTGCTTCAAGCAAGAGATAGTTAACTAATTGAGCAGGGTTTTTATTAGCCAGAGTTATATTTTTTTCCCCATTGATTTCCTGTTCTCTGAAATACTTCAGTTCTTTTTTTTTTTTAATCTATTACCTTGCCTGAATTACCTTGTTTATCCTGAATTAGTGCATTATTCTCCCTGGGAAGCCGGGTGTACACTGCATGGTGCCTGTTGCGTAATTGCTTGCTAAATAGGCTGATTCAACATGCAGCAAATTTCCCAGTACAGTGATGTACTGCAAAGCTTTAGGCCAGAGGTGGAAAAATGCAGCGGATGGAAGGGGGTGGGTGGGAAATTATATATCTTAATCCCTTTGGCTGCTCCCTGAACTCCCTCCAAGCATGTATGCTAAAAATCTGGGTGTCAGGGTTCCAAATAACATACTCGTAGCAAACAAAACTCCGAGGCAGCTAGAGTCCACAAAGAATAAGTTTATCAGATATTGGCACAGGCTGGTGAAGTATTCCCACGGTTTTTACCTAATTAAAAGTAAAAGTTTGTCACTTTCCCAAAACAACCAGTTACATGGGCCAATCAGGATAGGAGTCCAGTTGCTAGGTGACATCGGTCCTCTCCTTCTGAACACCTGCAAGAATGTCCTTGGTTCCCAAGAGAACGTATTTTGTTTTGACTATACTACCCCAACTATCTATTCCCCCATCCCTATCCCTCGGCTCAAAATGGCTTCAGTCAGGTCAGCTTCAAGGTGGACACTGGGATTTTATTTTACATTGGGTATATGACCGGAGGGGTAAAATCAGTGGTGAAATCCAATTTTTTTTACTACCAGTCCTGTGGGCGTGGCTTGGTGGGTGTGGCTTGGTGGGTGTGGCAGGGGAAGGATACTGCAAAATCCCCATTCCCTCCCCACTCCTGGGGGAAGGATATTGCAAAAATTCAATTCCCACCCCACTCTGGGGCCAGCCAGAGGTAGTATTTGCCAGTTCTCCGAAATATTCAAAATTTCCGCTACCGGTTCTCCAGAACCTGCTGGATTTCACCCCAGTAGAATAGTACACAGGAGATTCTCAGATATCCAGGTCCCAAAGGTGCTTTCTCAAGAGACAACTGGACTTTGTGTTTTTTTTTCTTTGAAGACATTTCACTTCTCATCCAAGAAGCGTCTTCAGTTCTGACTGAATTGTGTGGAATGGAAGGACTGCAAGGAACACAAATCCTTCCATTCCCCACCATTCCGCCGGAACTGAAGAAGCTTCTTGGATGAGAAGTGAAATGTTTTAAAGAAAGAAAATCCAGTTCTTCTTGAAAAAGCACCTTCGGGACATACATTAGGTCTTTTAGATGGGTGGTGCCCATTTTCTTCTTAAAATCCCTAAAACATCTCCCAAATTCATCCATAGCTCTTCCACCCTGCAATTTTTGATGTATAGCCCTTGATATGCTAGCCAAAGCATGGCGGTGCAACTTTGGAGCACATCAATGGCACGTATCGCTTTTTAGGTGCATGGAAATCCCTCTGAAGGGAGGGTGAGCAAGCTTCTTGCCTCATATGGGCAGGACAGTCAATGAAGACGGGTCTGATGACATCATGATGCAACACACATCTTTTGAACTTACCTCCTGGATGCATATATATAAATCAATGGGTATCTATCCTAATTTCATGATATATGTCCTTTTTTTTTCATCTCCAAGGGATCAACCTTAGAATTCTTAAACCAGATCGCTTGCTAGGCTGAGCAGATTTATGCCTTCAAGCCACATACCAGTTAAACAAGAGACTTAGGGCTTTGCATCAGTGGTGAAATCCAAATTTTTTTTATTACCCGTTCTGTGGGCGTGGCTTGGTGGGCGTAGTGTGGCTTGGTGGGTGTGGCTTGGTGGGCATGGCAAGGGAAGGATACTGCAAAATCTCCATTCCCACCCCATTCCAGGGGAAGGATACTGCAAAATCCCCGTTTCCTCCCCACTCCTGGGGAAGGATACTGCAAAATCTCCATTCCCACCCCACTCCTGGTTGAAGGATATTACAAAATCTCCATTCCCACCCCACTCTGGGGCCAGCCAGAGGTGGTATTTGCCGATTCTCCAAACTACTCAAACTTTCTGCTACCAGTTCTCCGAACTGCTCAAAATTTCCACTATCCACTATATTTCTCCAGAACCTGTCAGAACCTGCTGGATTTCACCCCTGCTTTGCATGTTGGGGAGGACGTCCCTACCTTCTGAACTGTATCAAGGTTACATTTAAAATGCATGAAATTCAAACTGCCAGTGTCTGATCATGACATTTCACATGATGCAAGATGCTGGGATCAGTTGCTAAAAGCTGTTTCAAAGGGGCCGATGCAGAATTTTCACAATCTTACAAGATGGCAGGAATAGCCAACACTCCAGAAGATCGGCTCAAGATACAGAAGGATCTTGACAGACTTGAACACTGGGCCCTATCTAACAAAATGAAAATCAATGGTGAGAAAAGTCAGGCTGTACATTTAGGCAAGAAAAACCAAATTCATCGGTATAGCATAGGGGACACCTGGCTCAATAATAGTAATTGCGAGAGGATCTTGCAGTCCTAGTGGACAATCAGTTAAATGTGAGCCAGCAGTGTGCAGCAGCTGCCAGAAAAGCCAACACAGTCCTGGGCTGTGTTAACAGAGGGATAGAATCGAGATCACACGAAGTGTTAATACCACTTTATAAGGCCTTGGTAAGGCCACACTTGGAATACTGCATCCAGTTTTGGTTGCCACAATATAAAAAAGATGTGGAGACTCTAGAAAGAGTGCAGAGAAGAGCAACAAAGATGATTAAAGAACTGGGGACTAAAACCTATGAAGAATGGTTGGAGGAACTGGGTATGTCTAGTTTAATGAAAAGGGGGAAGGTGGTACGATAGCAGTGTTTCAATATTTAAGGGGCTGCCACAAAGAAGAGGGGAGGGTCAACCTATTTTCCAAAGCACCCAAAAGCAGGACAAGAAACAGTGAATGGAAACTAATCAAGGAGAGATGCAACCTAGAATGAAGGAGAAATTTCCTGACAGTGAGAACAATTAATAAGTAGAACGACTTGCCTTCAGAAGTTGTGGGTGCTCCAACACTGGATGTTTTTAAGATGAGATTGGACAACCATTTTTCTTAAATGGCATAGGGTCATGATGGCGAACCTATGGCACGTGTATCACAGGTGGCACGTGTAGCCATATCGGTGGGCACGCAAGTTCAAAAATGGACCTTCTGGTCCCACTGGAAGTCAGCAAATGAGCCGTTTCCAGCCTCCAGAGGGCCTCTGGGGGGTGGGGAAGGCTGTTTTTGCCCTCCCCAGGCTCCTAGAAAGGCTCTGGAGCCTGGGGAGAGCGAAAAATGGGCCTACCGGGCCCACCGTGCCATCGTGTGCCAAAAGCGGGGGAAGCGCGGTGGGGTCACACGCATGTGCGGGGCACATGGAATTATGGGTGTGGGCACACACAGAAACGACTCCCCGCACTCCCCCGCTTTTGGCACGCGATGGCAAGAAGGTTAGTCATCACTGGTATAGGGTCTCCTACTTGAGAAATGGTATAAAACAGTGATGGCTAACCTTTTTGCCATCGTGTGCCAAAACTGGGGGGAGCGCGGTGGGGGCACACGCACGTGTGCCCACATCCATAATTCTATGCACCCCGCCCTCCCGTG
The DNA here is from genome assembly GCA_012654045.1 of Ptyas mucosa. Lineage (NCBI taxonomy): Eukaryota > Metazoa > Chordata > Lepidosauria > Squamata > Colubridae > Ptyas > Ptyas mucosa. The sequence goes on along the minus strand of WNWU01000019.1, from coordinate 1,320,928 downwards.
CTCCCCCCGTTTTTGGCACATAATGGCACAGTGGGCCCGGTAGGCCCATATTTTGCTCTCCCCAGGCTCCAGAGCTTTTCTAGGAGCCTGGGGAGGACAAAAACAGCCTTCCCCACCTCCCCAGAGGCCCTCCGGAGGCCAGAAACAGTGTGTTTCCTGACTTCTGGTGGGCCCAGAAGGCCCGAAAATCAGCTGGCTGGCACATGCATGCATGCCGGAGCTGAGCTCGCGTGCCCACCGATATGGCTCTGTGTGCCATCTGTGGCACCCGTGCCATAGGTTCGCCATCATGGGTATAGAGTTTCCTGAGCAGTGGGACAGTAAGTTTCCTGAGCAGGGGTTTTCCTGAACAGGGAGTTGGACTAGAAGACTACCGAGGTCCCTTCCAACACTGTTATTTTGTTCTGTTCTAGTCAGCTTACTTTTCCAGTATGTAAAATCACAGAAGACCACAGCTGCGATATAAGGATATCTGCAAGAGGGACCTAAAGGCCCTGGGAATGGACATTAACAACTGGGAAACCGTGACCTCCGATTGTTCAGCTTGGAGGCTAAAGACGCAGCATGGCCTTCTCCAATTCGAAGAGACACTTGTTCGGCAGGCTGAGGCAAAGAGGCAGTCCCGGAACCAGCGAAATCTGGGGGCTGGGCAGGGGATGGAATGTATCTGCCCTCAGTGTGGAAGGATTGCCACTCTCGAATTGGCCTTTTTAGTCACACTAGATGCTGTTTTAGGACCTCTTTCCAGAGCACGATACCATAGTCTCTTGAGACTGAAGGATGCCAATGAATGATTCTGGTTACTACCACTCATGCCTTAATCACCTCCATTTGGATGATCGCAACCAACTCTACAAAGTTTCCATCTGGAAACTTCAACTGGTCCAGAATATAGCTGCTCAACTAGCAATGGACATCCTGAAGTTCTTCTCCTCCTATTTGGAAAGCTGCCTAGTTGGCTTCTGGAGGACATTATTTTTATTTTTATTTATTTATATTTATATGCCGCCCTTCTTCGGAGACTCAGGGCGGCTTACAATGCGTTAAACAATAGCCTTCATACTTTTGTATATTTATACAAAGTCAGCTTATTGCCCCCACAAACCGGGTCCTCATTTTACCCACCTTAGAAAGAATGGAAGGCTGAGTCAACCTTGAGCCTGGTGAGATTAGAACTCGCAGTAATTGCAGGCAGCTGGATGTTAAATGCTGCCTTAATAGGAGGCATTAGCCTGCTACGCCACTCAGGCTCCTATCACAACCTAACAATCACAACCCTTGATTGTTTGGTTCTTTGTTTTCACTTTTAAAACCCTGTATGGAAAAAAGCCAGGATATCTATGGATCTGACCTCTCTCATTTTCTTCTGCCCAGCGAGTACATTTGAGTAGGTTAGGTTCCTAGTCCGTTAGGGACTGTTATCTATAGCACCTGAGGAGTCAAGGTTGGCCTATGATAACCCCATTTCTCTGGGATAGCCTCCCCCACCCCCCAACATCTGCCTAGCTCATCATCTCCTCTTATTATATTTTAGGAGAGCCACTAAAATTTAGTTGTTGTTTTTTTTTAAAACCCTAAGTACGGATCTAGGATAAATCAGTCCAGGGGTGGGCTGCTGGGGATTTGCAGGGGTTTGGGAAACCTCTAGCTAAGATTCTGTGCAGTTCAGAGAGCTCCCAAATCCCACTCTTGGCTGGCCCCACCCACCCTGCCCCACCCCTCCTGGAGTCCCCATGTGGCCTGTTTTGAATGCAGGTAAGTGCAGGGCACACACTGAGGCTCAGAGAGGTTGAAAAACAGGCCTACTGGAAGTTCGGGAAGGGAAGAAACGGGCCCGTTTCCTGCCTCCAGAGGGCCTCCAGAGCCTGGGGAGGCCATTTTCACCCTCCCGGAGGCTCGAACAAGGCCTCCAGAGCCCCGGAAGGGCAAAAACGCCACCCCGCCACTGTGGTGCAGGAGGCAGACGTGGCCACGCCCACCGTGGCCACGCCCACCGGGCAGAGAACCCCTTACCAACATTTTTGAAGCCCACCCCTGAATCAGTCCCACCCTAGTCTGTGATTGGATGTTTTATTTTGGGGGTCCCTTGTTTAGTCTTTAATCACTTGTAAAAAATTATTTTGTATTTTGTTTAATTTTGTAACCACATTGCTGTATTCCAATCGTTTTACTATACAAGGGAATGGAAATTGCACAGAGTCCTCTTGGACCGAAGCAGCCACAACAAATAAATGCACACTCCTTCCCCCCCCCCAATTCCGTAAAATAAACAGACAACCGGAGAACGTCTTTGCCTCACCTTATCCTACTGCTTTAAGAAAATGAAACGGAGTGAACCGTATTAAACAAAAGATTGAAGGCGTTGGGTATATTTAACCTGGGGAAAAGATGATTAACAGGCAATATGATACCATCTTTGCATATTTGAAGAGCTGTCACAGAGATGATGAAGCCAATTTGTTTCCTGTTCATCCAGAGGACAAGACCTGAACTGACAGGTTCAAACGACTGGAAAGATGCTATCAGCGGTTTGACTGCGGAACAGTCTGCCTCAGGACACTTCTGTACCTTGGCCAGCCTTGTCACTGACATCCTCAGCAGCTGGGATGTTGGGCCACCAGGCATATGTCTTCAGTGTCGTTTCTCCATAGGGCCAGACATGCTTCAATGGAGGGGCACAAAAAATTGCTTTCAGCTAGCAACCTGACCCCCCTCCCCCTTTTTCTATTATTCTCTCACTGTATTTCCTTTCTGCAACAGGAGAATCAGCCCAACTCAGCACCGTGAAAGGGAAAACTCAAAGCTAACCACTTGAAGCCACCCAGGAAGACGGGGCAAGATGCCATCTCACCTTGGTTACCGGAGGGAGGGCGAAAATTGCAGGAACCAGAAGATGAGATGAAGTGGAAACTCTCAACAGTTCCTTTGACGCAAGAGCTAGTGGGGGTGGGAATCGTTCATAGGTGAAGTTTCCCGATTTTATTTGCAGGTAGTCCTCGACTTATGACCACAAATGAGCCCAACGGTTTTTGTTGCTAAGGGAAACATTTTTTGTTAAGTGAGCTTTGCCTCGTTTTATGACCTTTCTTGCCACAGTGCCTAAATGAATCCCTGTAGTCGTTAAGTTAGTAACATCAGTGGTGGAATTCAATTTTTTTTTACTACCTGTTCTATGGGCGTGGCTTGGTAGTTGTGGTGTGGCTTGGTGGGTGTGGCAGGGGAAGGATACTGCAAAATCCCCATTCCCACCCCACTCCAGGGGAAGGATACTGCAAAATCCCCATTCCCTTCCCACTCCAGGGGAAGGATACTGCAAAATCCCCATTCCCTCCCCATTCCAGGGGAAGGATACTACAAAATCTCAATTCCCTCTCCACTCCAGGGGAAGGATACTGCAAAATCCCCATTCCCTCCCCACTCCAGGGGAAGGATGCTACAAAATCTCCATTCCCTCTCCACTCCAGGGGAAGGATACTGCAAAATCCCCATTCCCACCCCACTCTAGGGGAAGGATACTGCAAAATCCCCATTCCCTCCCCACTCCAGGGGAAGGATACTACAAAATCCCCATTCCCTCCCCACTTCAGGGGAAGGATACTGCAAAATCCCCATTCCCTCCCCACTCTGGGACCAGCCAGAGGTGGTATTTGCCGGTTCTCCAAACTACTCAAAGTTTCTGCTATTGATTCTCCAGAACCTGTCAGAACCTGCTGGATTTCACCCCTGAGTAACATGGTTGTTAAGTGAATCTGGCTTCCCTGTTGACTTTTGCTTGTCAGAAGGTCGCAAATGGGGATCATTTGACCCTGGGACACTGCAACCGTCATAAATACATGCCAGTTGCCAAGCGTCCGAATTCTGATCACGTGATGACCATAGAGATGCTACATCAACCGTAAGCGTGAAAAGCGGTCATGAGTCACTTTTTTCAATGCCGTTGTAACTTCAAATGGTCACTAAATGAACTGTTGTGACTTGAGGACTACCTGTACTATACTCAAAATTCATACCAGCTTTGAGACACGGTGACACTTAGAAGTCTTTTATTAGAGGGTATTTAAACACAAAATCCGGAGGTCCATGCATCAGATTTCCAGGCTCAGCAGATGGTGGGTCAGGAGTTAGAGATCCCTTCCAACTCTACGATTCAAAGGAATAATAAGAACTGGGATTGATCCCATCAAGGCAATCCATAGGCCAGAATATTATTATCATTTGTGTGAAACCGTTAACTTGTAGAGCAGGGGTGTCAAACTCGATTTCACTGAGGGCCGCATCAGGGTTGTGTTTGACCTTGGGGGGCTGGGGTGGGCGTGGCCAAGGTGGGCGTGGCCAGATCAACGTCTCTCATGTCGGGGGCGCCGGTTGTGGCCTGAGCACTCTGCCAGTGAAAACGGGCTCTGTTTTTGGCTGCGACGGCCTTCTGTAACCCTCTGTCAGCAAAAACGGAGCTTGGGAGGCCCACCCTCCCGAACTCCCTTTTCGCTAGCAGAGGCACTGCGGTTTTTGCTGTTTCCAGGGCGGCCACACGGGCCAGATCTGAACACCCCTGTGGGCCGGATCCAGCCCACAGGCCTTGAGCTTGACACCCCTGTTGTAGAGCATTTAATTTTAGCAAGAATAATGTCAGCCCTTTAAGGCTGCCATAAAGAGGAGGAGATGAGGCTTGAACTTTTACCTACTTATTTTTCTCTGTAGATAGGGTCGCTTGGAGATGGGATGGGAGGGGGGAATTCCTGGGTTTGGAGGCAGGAGCTGAGAAGATTGAGCTGGAAGATGGCCAATAAGAAGATGAGGTTTGGGGGAATGGAAGGGGAAGGTTTTGGGGTCAGAGGGTTAGTATTGGCTACGATGAAGTTGGGACCAGATCTGTCGTTCTCAATAAATGAAATATTTCAGCAAAGACTAATTGCTTGGGAGTGCAATTTATTTGAGATGACATTGGAACCTGACAAATAAATGCTGTGGGTTACTTTTAGTCATAGAAATACAAAAACATATTGAGCTATCATTTCTCAAACATCTTGAGATACATTCAGTAGCAGACAGTCTTCAATGGTCACTGAGAATCAATTCCTACAATACAATAATACTAGAGATGGTCGTACGATATTTAACCCCAACACAACCAAGCTCAGAGAGCACCAAAGACCACTCATTATGACCCTGATCTACGAATATCCTCCTTATTGATATTTTAACCTGCATGTATTTTGAATTCAGATCACCTCGGACCAGGGGTGAAATCTAAAAATGTTTGCTACCGGCTCTGTGGGCGTGGCTTGATGGGCCGTGGCTTGATGGTCATGTGACTTGGTGGGTGTGGCCAACTTGACGTCACTCACTGTTAGAGCCAGGAGCTGCACATTTTGAAGGACATTCTGCCCTTCTGAAGCCCCCAACACTTTGAGTTTCCCTCCGCCACCAAAGTGAACATCGGAGCCTTCTCTTGCCCCACTCTCCATCCCGGAGGGCCGTGCATCCCCCCCACCAATCCTCTGTATAAACCGGCCGCCCCGTTTCTGCAAAGGCAGAGCTTCCCCCATGTAGGGCAATCTAAAGAGGGGAGGGGGATGCTGCAGAAAAGGCAGCCTTTCACCTGTGCCTCCCATGCTGGCTCCACGGGGCTTGGGGCTCCAAAGCAGCCCACTGGATTCCCACCCAGCCATCTGCTTGCCGGTGCTTCTTGGGAACTCGGCCTTCGGAGTCCGGCGCTCCGAGGGAAGGAGGCTCAGCCATGGTGCATTCGAGAGGGGTGGCAGCCCCCCGCACAGGGAGTGGGCCAGGCCCGGCCACGCCACCATGGAGCCCACGGCACTTTCCCTTCGGCCTGGGCAGAGGCACGGGTGGATGCAGCCCCAGCCAAGGCCGCCCTGGTTAAGCGATCACCACGCCTCCGCAGCAACAGGTGTGCCGGGACTACCTTGCCAGCCTTCATTGCCTCCATGCACTGCGCGTGGAAGGGGCTGTCGCCACCGCTCTCGCCATTCATCTAGCTGTCAACAGGCATTTCAAAAATGCTTAATTCATGTTAAGATTAAGGTTGGCTTCTTAGCTTCTTGCCTTATATCATTCCAAGATGTGCAGTATTAACTAAGGAACCCAAACATCAGTGTTTGAATGCGTGCACCAGTGGTGGGTTTCAAATTTTTTTTACTACCGGTTCTGTGGGTGTGGCTTGGTGGGCGTGGCAGGAGAAGGATACTGTAAAATCTCCATTCCCTCCCCTATCCAGGGGAAGGTTATTGCAAAATCCCCATTTCCTCCCGATCAGCTGGGACTTTGGGGGAAGAGAATAGATGGGGGTGGGGCCAGTCAGAATTTTTACTACCAATTCTCTGAACTCCAAACTACTCAAAATTTCTCCTACCGGTTCTCCAGAACTGGTCAGAACCCCCCACACAGCCATTCTTCTTTTTTTAAAAAAATTTGATTTATATGCCGCCCTTCTCTGGAGACTCAGGGCGGCTTACAATGCGCTAAGCAATAGCCTTCATACTTTTGTATATTTATACAAAGTCAGCTTATTGCCCCCACAAACTGGGTCCTCAATTTACCTACCTTAGAAAGGATGGAAGGCTGAGTCAACCTTGAGCCTTGGTGAGATTCGAACCTGCAATAATTGCAGGCAGCTGATGTTAATAACAGGGCTTTAGACCACTGTACTATCCAAGGCTCCTGGATTCACACACACACACACACATACATACACACACACATGACGATAGCCCTCATAATTATTAGGAAACTATATGATAGCAAAATTTGAAAGTCCAAAGTAACAACCCACAAATAACAAATTCTAGTGTTACATTAAGAACTTCTCCCCTTCGCAAACAGCATTAATTTTTTGGAAAGAGCTATACTGTTTTCTGTAGGTTCCAGGCGCAAAGACAAATATTTCTGGATTCATTAACAGGCAAAAACCTACACACTTAGATGTGTATTCAGTTCTGCTGGATGGCAATCAGAGAAAGGAAGAAAACTATGGAGTATATATAACAGGCAAACTGGATCAACAAATTGCTCTCTGAAGTTCCTAAACGGACTGATATTTATTTATTTTATCCATGCTTCCTTCTGTACCCTTGCCAATTGTTTGACCAACAAGAAATGTTGAAAAATTCTCAGCCCAGTAAACAGCCCAGGATCCTTTTCCATTTCCTTGTGCAGCTTCTAATGTTGACCTTTTATAGTGATTGCATCCATGCTGGCGGAAGATGGTGGGACTTTCCATCCAACCCATCTGGAGAACCATAGATGGAGGAAAGCTGGGGCATGTGATCCTGGAAATTTTGGAAAGCACAACAACAGCTGGTAAAATATTAAGTTTCCAAATCAATGGGCACTTATGTACGTGATGATGTAAATCCACTTCAGATTAAGATCCAATCCGCTATGAGTGTGCCCACGTTATATGTTAAACCACCTGTAGTTGGGTTTATATCAACAACCTCAGATATGCAGACGATATCTCTCTAATGTGCAGAAAGTGAAGAGGAATGAAAGAGCCCCTTGATGAAGGTGAAGGAGGTGAGTAAAAATGTTGGCTTGAAACTCGGCATAAAAAAACAACACAACAAAAACACAAAAATTATGGCATCTCGTTCCATCACTTCCTGGCAAAAAGAAGAGGAAGAAGTGGAAGCAGTGACAGATTTTATTTTCTTGGGCTCCAAGATCACTGCAGCCATGAAATTAAAAGACATTTACTCCTTGGGAGGAAAGCTATGGTAAATCTAGACCAGAGGTTGGCAACTCGTGGCTCGGGAGCCGCATGTGGCTCTTTCATCCCTCTGCTGCAGCTCCCTGTTGCTGGTTGGTGTCACAATTTTGAGAGGAGCTTCTGGTTGGGGGGCGGGGGCGGGAAACACGGCATACCAGGAGGAGACTTTATGGCAAGGGGCGGGTTTTCTGGTTTGCTCCACAATTGATAAGTCTTTTGATTAGGACAGGTAGAGGAAAAAGGATGCCGCGCTAGAACGAGACTCTATGGTGGGGGAACTGGACTTCCGGTCGGCTCCAGAATTGAAGGGGGGGGCTTCCTGTTAGGACCTTTGTGGCTCTTTGAGTGTTTGAGGTTGCCGACCCTTGACCTACACAGCATATTAAAACGTGCAGACATTACCTTGCCAACCAAGGTTCCTAGAATCAAAGTTATAGTTTTCCCAGTAGTAATGCATGGCTGTGAGAGTTGGACCATAAGGAACTCTGAATGCCAAAGAATTGATGCCTTCGAATTGTGATGCTGGAGAAGATTCTTGAGAGTCCTTTCGACTTCAAGGAGATCCAATCAGTCAATCCTAAAGGAAATCAACCCTGATTGTTCTTAGGAAGGACAGATATTGAAGCTGAAGCTCCAATACTTTGGCCACCTAATGAGAAGAGAGGACTCAATGAAAAAGACCCTGATGGTGGGAAAGATGGAAGGCAAAAGGAGAAGGGGACGGCAGAGGATGAGATGTTTAGATAGGGTCATTGATGTGATGAACATGAATTTGGGAAAACTCCAACAGACAGTGGAGGATAGGATAGCAGGCATGCTATGGTCCATGGGGTCACCAAGAGTTGGACTTGAGTTAGTGACTAAAAAACAACCATTGGGTTTATTCAAGAGTGCCTCCCACTGTACATACTTACCTAGACCTTAAATTTTTCTAATGAAGCTCTCCCCCAGGTCCCTCACCAAAGGAGGTGAAATGGTTCTCTATAAAGGTGACAGCTTTATTTGTGGTGCCACCAATTTACCATCATTTCAGCACCAGCTGAAGACCTTACTATTTTCCCAGGCTTTTACATTTTTGTTACCATGAATTGTGGTGCTGACTACCTACTTGGCTGGCTTCAAAAAAAGTTTGGACCACTTCCTAGAAGTTTTGGGACTCAAATAGCTGTCAGCCTTGATGGCAATGGGTCTACCTCTGAAGGCCATCTTCTGGCAGACTACAGGAGTTGTTTGGCCTCTGTAAGAATGGACTGTTGGACTTGTTGAGCCAGGGATCCAATCCAGAAGGGCACTGCTTAGGTTACTAATTGTATTTCAATCTGCATTGCTTTTGATTTTGATCTACTGTGCTGCTGCTTGGTTTGTATGGTGTCATGAATAAGCTGTGAGTGTCCCATCACTGGCTTTTTTTAAAGAAGAGATAGGACAGGCATTTATCCAGAGTTGCAATAGCAATAGCACTTAAACTTATATACCATTTCACAATGCTTTACAGCCCTCTCTAAGTGGTTTACAGAGTCAGCATAATGCCCCCAACAATTTGGGTTCTTGGAAGGATGGAAGGCTGAGTCAACCTTAAGCCTGGTGAAATTCGAACTGTCAAATTGCAGTCAGCCGGCAGTCAGCAGAAGTAGCCTGCAATACTGCATTCTAACCATTGTTAGAACCACGGCTCTCTTCACCACAGGAATAGTATAGGGCAGTGGTGGGTTGCCCCCGGTTCGGATCGGTTTGCAAGAACTGGTAGTAAAACTGGTGGGAGGCTCCGCCCACTGACCCAGATGTCATCATAGGCGATCTGCACATGCGCAGAAGAGCACGCACGTGCGTAGGCACAATGCAAACCGGTAGTAAAGGTAAGTAGAACCCAACCCTGGTATAGGGTCTCGTGCTTGAATAGCGGATTGGACTAGAAGACCTCCAAGGTCCCTTCCAACTCGTTATTCTGTATTCTAAGTTAGGCATTTCCTGAAAGTTTGACACACCAAGTCCAAAAGGTTTTCCATCACTGATAGCAATAGCAGTAGCACTTAGACTTATATACAGCCCTCTCTAAGCTGTTTACAGAGTCACCATATTTGCCCCCAACAATCTGGGTCCTCATTTTACCCACCTCGGAAGGATGGAAGGCTGAGTCAACCTTGAGCCTGGTGAGATTCGAACTGCCAAATTGCAGTCAGCCAGCAGTCAGCAGAAGTAGCCTGCAGTACTGCACTCTAACCACTACGCCACCGTGGCTCGTGATAGGATAAAGCAGGCATATAAAGATGATGTATGTGCACAGGTGCTCCAAGGATCATTTAATGTTGTCTCCTTTGGATGCTGACTTCAATCAAGGAAGCATCTGCTGCACACAATGGGCGAAAATGCTTTGAGCAAGGAAATGCTCTTCTACCCTTATCCTTATCATTGGGGCTGTGCTCCAGTTACGCAGCAGCGCAAGAAGGAACATGACGGTGGCCAGTGGTGGGATTCAGTCAGTTCGCACTACTTTGGGAGAACCGGTTGTTAACTTTCTGAGCAGTTTGGTGAACTGGTTGATGGAAGAAATCATTAGGGCAGAGAACCGGTTGTTAAATTATTAGAATCCCACCACTGGACGTGGCCCTGTGCTCATTGCAGCCTGCCTACAGACGTTTAAAAGCGAGAGATTTTAAAATGTCTCCGGCATGAAAATTAACACAGCAACCTTCTCCCTTTTGGGATGAGAAGCAAGAAATCCAGGCTGCCTGTTTTGCAGTGTTTTTTCCCCCCGGCCAATTTTTTTTTTGCGAGGCCACCAAGAAATTTCTATAGTCGTTGGATCCATTCCCAAACTGTCAGCTGTTTGTATAACAGGACTTCAGAAACCCATCAAGGCGTTGCTAAATATAACACTTTGCAATTTATTTGGGGTGAGGGTGGGGGAGAGGGGGGGGGAGGGGGGAGGGATGATAGAGTCTTTGCTTTAGCAGACTCACTCCTTTGGGCTTTCAGGAACCATTCGGTGTGAAACGGGATGATTCATGCGTTTGTTGGAGGTGGGCGGTAGAGTTGCTGTTCTTATCCATTCAGAAGTGGATAGTAAATGGTAAACGGGCTTATTCTTTAGTAATACGATAATTCCTTCCCTTTATGATCCTTTAGCAGGAAACATATTTCAAGTCCCATTCATGCGGTCCAGTCATGAAGCGACAAATGTCAGAAGGGTCTGCTTTTAAAGAGTGGGTGGGAAGAACAGGACGGTGCATTGTGACTCAAAATAGACAACCCCAGTGTTTCTTCTAGGGGATTTTTTCAGGGCCACGGCAGCTGGGTACATGCTCTTTGATAATTTCCCATCTCTGGAATTGAGCTATTTGCTCGTGGATTATCGGAAAGACATGGGCTTAGCTGCAAGAAAAACACCTTTGAATAAAGTGAGGAGATTTTGTTGAAATTTGGTTCAGCGACTTGTGGGAGGAGCCGTTAAAGGGGAGCGCTCACACCTGGAGGTGGGAAAGAAAGTTCTAGGCCCGTGATGGCGAACTTATGGCATAGGTGCCACAGATGGCACACAGAACCATATCTGTGGGCACGTGAGCATTGCCGAAGCTCAGCTCCAGCGCACATGTGTGCACCGGCCAGCTGATTTTTGGGCCTTCTGGTCCCACTGGAAGTTGGGAAATGGGCTGTTTCCACCCTCCAGAGGGCCTCCAGGGAGGTAGGGAAGGCCATTTTCACCCTCCTCAGGCTCCTAGAAAGCATTTGGAGCCTGGGGAGGGTGAAAAATGGGCCTACCGGGCCCACTGTGCCATTACGTGCTAAAACCGGGGGGTGCAATTATGGATGTGGGCACGCACATTGGCAACCTCCCCGTGCTCCCCACGCTTTTGGCACGCGACGGCAAAAAGGTTAGCCATCACTGTTCTAGGCGATGGTTCAGGAGGCCAGGTTTGGCCTCGATTCATGGAGATTCTCAATCAGAATAGAATAGAGCTGGAAGAGACTTTGGAGGGCTTCTAGTCTAACTTCCAAACAGGAGAGCCTATACCCGTGATGGTGAACCTATGGCACGTGTGCCACAGGTGGCACGCGGAGCCATATCTGTGGGCACATGAGCATTGCCCTAGCTCAGCTCCAGGCAGATTCGCGCACTGACCAGCTGGTTTTTAGGGCTTCTGGGCCCACTGGAAGTCGGGAAATGGGCCATTTCCAGCCTCCGGAGGACCTCTGGCAGGGGGGAGAGGCAGTTTTCGTCCTCCCCAGGCTCCAAGAAAGCCTCTGGAGCCTGGGGAGGGCGAAAAACGGGCCTACTGGGCCTACCGGTAACCTTTTTGTCGCCCCATGCCAAAAGTAGGGGGAGTGTGGAGGGGGTTTCGTGAGCATGTGTGGAGGCATTAAATTATGGGTGTGGGCACGCGGGTGCACGACCCCCTGTGCTCCCCCTGCTTTTGGCACGTAACGGCAAAAAGGTTAGCCATCATTGTCCTATACCATTTCAGACAAATGGTTGTCCAGACTCTTCTTAAAAGCCTCCAGTGATGCAGCACCCACAACTTCTGAAGGCAAGCCATTCCACTGGTTAATTGTTCTGTTAGGAAGTTTCTCCTTAATTCCAGGTTGCTTCTCTCGTTGATTAGTTTCCATCCATTGTTTTTTGTCCTGCCTTCTACAACACTTTATGATAGTCATAAGGTACAAATAAGCAATCAGGAAACAAAGGGTGAGGCAGGAGTGAAATCTACTTACTTCCTTATTGGTTCAGAACCACACATGTGTACTTGCTTCGCTCACACGTGCCGCCACATCACATGCGCATGCAGACCTTCTGCACATGTGCAAAACCTTCTGTATGCGCATGCGCAGAAGGCAAAAAACACATTACTTCCTGCTTAAAACCAGGAAGTAATGACACCTGGGGTGGGTGGGCGGAGCTTTGCTCCACCAGCACTACCAGATCGCCGAACCACCCGCCACAATCGCTACTGGATCACCCGATCCGGTTTGAACCGGGAGCATTTCACCCCTGGGGTGGGGGCAGCAGTTGAGAAGGCTCTCCTCCTAAATCCTGTCAATCAAAATTCCTTGACCAATGAGATACACAGCATGCTCTCCTTGCTTGACCACATGGAACAAGTCAATGTAATCGGGATGAGATAGTTCCTCAGGTATTATGATCCCACGTTTAATTAATAAGTTGATGTAGGAGAAGGGATGGCAGAACTGTGGGGCAGAGTGAAAAGGGGAATCAGCCTAGAATCCTTACATAGCCACAAGATAACCTCAATCCCCATTGAGCACCATTGATCTTTATCAAAGTCTTATTAGGTGCTGACTGTTAGTTAAGAACATTCCTGTGTGTAGACTTTTATCAATAAATCAGCTTAATAGAAACTTCATGTGTAGACTTGGTCATTTGCACTTGACCGTTAATGAAAATAGCTCATTTATTTTATTTAGTTTATTTCCAATTTATATACCGCCCTTCTCCCTGAGGACTCAGGGCGGTGTACAGCCAGACATAAAAAACATGAAATATAAATATTAAGACATTTAAAATATATATAATTTGGCTACAAAATTTAAAACTCACAGACCAATTAAAATATTAAAAATATTTAATGTATGTGTGTAAGAAGTAAAAAAAGTCAAGATGGCAGTCACAACCGTAGGCTCAAATTTCCACCTCTTTTTAATGATAACAACAACAACAACAACAACAACAACTTTATTGTCATTGTATGTGTATACACAGTATACCCATACAATGAAATTCACTTAACACCCAAAGACCAGGTCTAACACACATAACAATCCCCAAACACACCCACCACCCAACACAATTCCCCACCCCTAAACCACCCAAACATCCACACAACAGATCAAGTAATGCTGTCCAACAGCTCACTGATGGTAGCCCTTTAGTTCATTGTTGAGTGCAATTATAGCTCTGGGATAAAAACTATTCAGCAAACGTGTAGTCCGAGTTTTAATTGTTCTGCATCTTCTGCCAGAAGGCAACAGTCCAAAAAGATTGTAAGCAGGATGGGAAGAGTCTCTGAGAATGTTGTGCAACTTTCTCAAACAGCGAGATGCGAAGATGTCATCCAGGGCTGGTAGCTGGAGTCCGATGATATTCTGGGCACTTTTAATGATTCTCTGTAGAACCTTTTTGTCCGCTGCAGAGCTGCTCCCATACTATGCAAGAATGCCGTATGTCAGGACACTCTCAATGGTGCTGCGATAGTAGGACAGAAGTAGATGCTGAGATAGATTTATCTTCCTGAGCATTTTAATGTGCAACATGGTAAGAAGGGGTGGAACTTTGAATCCCATAGCTGTGACCCCTATCTTGACATTTTTAAAAATTACCCATGGCTACCACTGACCAATTGACTAAATTTTTGCATTACACTGAATAATAAAGTCATCAAATAAGCTAGGTAATTAGGGCATGCTAACCCAGTTGAAAAATGAATCCAGATGAATGGTAACCAAGTTTAACATGTTGGGCGGAGCAGCCGTTTAGATGTTTACCTCATCTGGTTAAGTGCCCTGGGAGGACACAATCCTTGAGTTACAAGGTTTCTCTGCCTAGCTTTGAAACAGAATGGATAAATTCATGGAAAATCTTAGCCGTGGTTGAGAGGTCAGAGGTGAGGGACGATGGACCTTTTATGACTTGTGGACTTCAACTCCCAGAATTCCTGAGCCAACTATTGATGTTTAGTGCAAACTCAGCATGGCTGGCTCCGGAAATCGTGGGACTTGAAGCCCACAAGTCATTAGAGGGCCATTGTTTCCCACCTCTGTGATAGGGTGAAATGAGTCCCCTTTATAGTGAATCCTGAGTAGGAAAGATTTAGTATCCTTGGACTATATTTTGTAGGCTTCTCAAAGGCACCGGACTGTGAACCATCATGCGTTACTATCAAAGCCCTTATCTGATTTTGCAACCTGGTTTTACCTTCCTAGCATCCAGAAGAACAGTTTAATCTGGATTTTGGACAGGATTATATGGCAAATCATATAATCCTGTCCTTTTGATTTAGAAATCCCATTATGCGTTTTCCCAGCTTTTACCTTGTTCAGCCGCTGTACCCCTCCCCACCCAAAAAAACCCCCCAAACCCAAATAGGAGCTCATAAACAATGTTTATTTTTTTAAAAAATATTCTGAATAACAGTCCATTTGGTTGACTCAGCGTTCCATCCTTCCAAAGTCGGTAAAATGAGGGCCTAGATTGTTGGGGGAGATATGCTGACTCTGTAAACCGCTTAGAGAGGGCTGTAAAGCACTGTGAAGTGGTATATAAGTCTAAGTGCTATTGCTATTGCTATTTGAGTCTGGGCTTTTGTGTACATATTCATGTGCATGTGTATGCACTATAGGATATAGTGCATACTATATATACTAGCTATTGTATTATTTATAGTATAAGTACAGTATTAATATTTTATATATTATATTAATATATATTTATATTAGTATATTTAGTATAGTATAGTATAGTATAGTATAGTATAGTATAGTATAGTATTGTATTTATTGTATCGTATCATTTATATTATGTTATGTTGTGTTGTTATGTTGTTATGTTATGTTGTTATGTTATGTTATGTTATGTTATGTTATGTTATGCTATGTTATGTTATACTCTACTCTACTCTACCCTACCCTACCCTATTATATATTGTGTTGTGTTGTGTTGTGTTGTGTTGTGTTGTGTTGTGTTGTGTTATGTTATGTTATGTTATGTTATGTTATGTTATGTTATGTTATGTTATGTTATATTATATTATGTAATAGAATCAGAATAGAGCTGGAAGGGACATTGGACGTCTTCTAGTCCAACCCCCTGTTCAAGCAGAAGACCCTATACCAGTGATGGCTAACCTTTTTGCCGTCGCATGCCAAAAGTGGGCGGAGCGGGGGGGGTCGTGGGTGCGTGTGCCTACATCCATAATTCAGTGTGCCCCGCCCTCCCGCGCACACGCATGCGACACCCCCCCCCCCACACACACTTCCCCCTGCTTTTGGCACACGATGTCCCGGTGGACCTGGTAGGCCCATTTTCCCCCTCCCCAGGCTCCAAAGGCTTTCTAGGAGCCTGGGGAGGGCAAAAACAGCCTTCCCCACCCCACCCCCCCAGAGGCCTTCCGGAGGCCAGAAGCAGCCAGTTTCCCGACTTCCAGTGGGACCGGAAGGCCTGAAAATCAGTTGGTTGGTGCACGCATGCGCGCTGGAGCTAAGCTAGGGCAACACTCGCATGCCCACCAATATGGCTCTGCGTGCCACCTGTGGCACCTGTGCCATAGGTTCGCCATCACAGCCCTATACCATTTCAGACAAGTGGCGATCCAATCTTTTCTTGAAAGCTTCCAGTGATGAAGCAGCCATATCATCTGAAGGCAAGCTGTTCCACTGGTTAATTGTCCTCACTGTTAGGAAGTTTCTCCTTAATTCCAGGTTGCTTCTCTCCTTGATCAGTTTCCATCCATTGTTTCTTGTTTTGCTTTTTTCAGAATAAATTGACCCTCTCTTCTTTGTGGCCCCTCAAATGCCGGAATACTGCTAGCATGTCACCCGTCGTGTGAATAGTATAGTATTAATGTTTAACATTATGTTATATTTAATAATATAGCATTAAATGTTGAAAATTCTCGACATTTTCTCAGGAATTCACCCACTTTATCACACGGTCACTGAGCCCATGGTGAGAAAACAATAATCGAGATGATTCCCTTGATCATGGAAACCATTGTCCACTTTGATGATTATAGCCTTACAGCGTAGTCCCTTACCTGTCTCTTCCTAAATAAACACCAGTGATTCACTTGCCTCGCTCCCAGCCTTGAATATACAAACACCCTTTTAATTTCTGCCACACTCATCTTTCTAGAGATAAGCAATACTACAGCAGGTTTTGTTTTAAAACGTTAGCCTGTTTTTTAGAAGCGGGGAAAAAAAAAAAGCACAACAAAATCAGTGCCTCTCCTTAAAAAGCAGAACTAATCTAGGCCTGTGCGATGGTTCAGTCAAATCAAACAGAAAATCCCTTAGCAGAATATAGAGTGACTGCACACTGAACTAATGACATCGAAAACGGAGGGATTACATTGAAGGAACAACTCCCTCTATCTAATCACCCCCAGAAGGCAGGATGTAAGACGCAAATTACTTTGGAGACCTGATTAACTCCTCTGATAATGTCCTATACCTGTGCTAGCCTGATGTGTTTTTGTGTGTGTGTGTTTGTGTGTGTGTACATTAGACAGAGAGAATGATTGTGCTATGTATGAAGGCCATGCTTTTTTGCTGACACTATTCCTAAGCATCGTTTAACATGGCTTAAGTCAAATTTAGATTTGTGCGGTTTGCATTTATTAAAGAGAGGGGGGGGAGAGAGGGGGAGAGAGAAGGTGGAATTTGGGTGACTAACAGGGATGGGTGAGAAACCTGCTCCATTGGGGATTTTATTCTTATTTATTGGATTCATAAGCCGTTTAAATATTGTCACAATTCTGCAAATGCGTACGCAGTGATGGGATTCAGCCAGTTCGCACCATTTCGGGAGAACCGGTTGTTAACTTTCTGAGCAGTCTGGCAAACTGGTTGTTGGTAGAAATCTTAGGGCAGAGAACCGGTTGTTAAATTACTTGAATCCCACCACTGTGCGTACGGCTCTGAAAATATGTAGGGAATTTACATCCCTCACTTAGGGAAATCACGTCGAGAGAATGGGTGAAAATTTGGAATGAAATTTCAACTGGATTTTTTTTTTTTATGCGGTGGAAAAACAAAGTAAAACGGAGGAATGCAATGAAATGGCTTTCAACTTTCCTGCTGATTTCCAGAGATAAATATCCATTTGCAAAATAATTTAGCTATCTAAGTAACTCACGCGCCCATGTTCTCTCCCTTCTCATCATTTAAAGAAAATAAATATATAGAAAATCCTCATTGCAGGCAGTCTGGGAAAAAAAAATCATGAATGAAAATAGTGAGAGCCGGTAATAGCAGCAGTGTAGTAGTATTTAATAAGCACTTAGGGCTAAGCGTTGAAAATTGCTTTTGCATTGAATTAAACTATTAGTAACTGGAGGGTCACATCTATACAGTTGTCACATACAGTCACATATAGTGCCTACTCTGCAGATGATCACACATCATATACACATTTAGCTTGTCAAACGACTGATATTTATTAGCAGGCTCAGAAAATGATCTGATTGTGTTCTGCTTCTTTTAAAATTCTTACAGAATCAGGCAGTATACAAGCTTAATAGGCTGTTACAGTTAAGTAACTGTGAGTCATAACAGTGGTGGGCTGCTGCCGGTTCAGACTGGTTTGGGCGAAACGGTAGTTGCAACCTGCACTCGGGCACAATCCAGTGGTGGGTTCCTCCTGGTTCGGCTGAGCCGGTAGCGGTGACGATAAGATGTCACCAAACTGGTTCTCTTTGTTCGGAAGCTGGCCCCCTCCACCCCCCATGTTATTCTTACCTTTTATTTGGCCCCACCCCCAATTTTTCGCTGCCTCCCGAGTCCCAGCTGATTGGCTGGAAGGAAAAAACTGTTTAAACTCTTGCCGCGGGGCTTCAAAGGGCCGCCCTACAGCTGATCAGTGTTAAAAGGCAGTGTGGTGGTAGACCAGTGTGCTCGAAAAACAAATGGGTAGACCGGGATGCTCCAAGAACAAATGGGTGGACCGGTAAAGCTCTATAAGTAGTTAAAAGCCTGGTAGACCAGTACCTCTGCTAAATCCTAAAGAATTGTCACATGACCATCAAACCACGCCCACAAAATAAGCCACGCCCACAGAACCGGTAATAAAAAAAATTTGAACCCACCCCTAGCGCAATCCCCTCCTATACCGCTGTGTTTTTTTGATGCTGCACGTATGTGCGGATGGTGTGCGAGAGCAAATTACCGTGTTTTGTGATGTCGCACTCAAGCACAGATGCGCACTCACATTTCTGGTGCTGGGCGAACTGGTTGTTACAGTATGTGACGCCCATTTCTGTCTCTATACAAATGATTGCTTGAGCCCCCCAAAAAACTTTTCACCATTCCAAAGTAACAATCCTTCAATGTTTTTTTTTTTTTAGATCCCCTTTGGACTATTTCTTCCCTAAAATCAAAAGCCAGCAAATGCTGGCTTTCTTAATTAATAATCGAGAAAGATGATTAGAAGCTGAAACATGGTGTGCAGGAATTGGATATGGCTAGTCTAGTGAAAAAAAGGACTAGGAATGAAAAGATAGCAGTGTTACAATATTTGAGGGGCTGCCACATAGAAAAGGGGTGGTCAACCTATTCTCCAAAGCACCTGAGGGCAGGACAAGAAACAATGGATGGAAACTAATCAAGGAGAGAAGCAACCTAGCACTAAGGAGAAATTTCCTGACAGGGAGAACAATTAACCAGTGGAACAACTTGCCTCCAGAAGTTGCGAATGCTCCAACGTTGGAAGTTTTCAAAAAAGGGACTGAACAACTATTTGTCTGAAATAGTATAGGTCTCCTGATTGAATAGGGGGTTGGACTAGATGACCTCCGAGGCAGTGGTGAAACCTAATATTTGTTACTACCGGTTCTGTGGGCGTGGCTTGGGGGGGGTAATGTGACTGGGTAGGCGTGGCCAATTTTATTTTATTTTTTACTTTTAAAAACCATTTTGTAAAAAAATGCTTTCAAAAGGCTCTGACGATCCCAGCTGAGTTGCCTGATCGGCAGAGAGTTTTTAAAAAACCCTTTGCCAATCAGGCAACTCAGCTTGGATCGTCAGAGCCATTTAAAAGAAAAAAAAAAGCCTCTGATGATGATGCGGCTCAGCTGGGCATGGGGGGAGGGGCAGGGATTTTTGCTACCGGTTCTCCGAACCACCCGCCTCCATTGCTACCAGATCGGGTGATCCGGTCTGAACCGGGAGCATTTCACCCCTGCTCCGAGGCCATTTCCAACTCTCTTATTCTGAAAATGCAATGCTCTCTTTTAAGGTTACCACACACCGTCTCTCCAATCTGCCACCCACCCTGCCTAAAAACTGAGGAATGCTGCAGCTTTCTTTGGATTTGCAATTGTTCACCATCGAGTATCAGTTCTGGAGTCCTCTTGAAAGCAACACCCCCCACCCTCCTCCGGCCTATTTGCAAAGTAAAACCTAGCGGGAGAGCTGTTGGTAGCCTAGTCTAGTCAAACGTGCTTGTGTGTGTGTGTGTGTGTGTGTTTTAAAAAACCCCACGCTAGGCAAAGATTGCCACAACTGTTGCTAAGGCCCATAGCTTGGATCTGCCCATACCTGTCCAACGGTAAACAGAGCAGCCTTAGAGGACTTAGGGTTAGGGGAACACCTTGGATACACACTAAGCAAACGTACTGACAGGTGTGCTTGCAGAACTGGTCCTCCGTCAGCATCTTGTCATGCATAAAATGTTTATCCAATTTGTCAAGATAATCTTTCCTCAAATAAGACCAGGTCTAGGCCCCAGGAAGAACCAGAATTCAGGTGGAATAAAGTAACTCTCTTTCCTTCCCCACTCCCACCTCCCCAAGTCGAACTCCCCCTCCCCCTCCCTTTAATCGCTCTGTCAACGTTGCTTTGGCTTTAAGCAAACCGAAAGTCATTTAGTTCTGGTAATGGGAAATAGCTGCTAACCCGGGCTAGCCAGCTTGAAAATGGTCCTGATTGTTTCCTTGTCCAAACACCCCCTTGCAGATGTTTCACCCAGTGAGGGACATCAATGACTGGAGAATTTGTTTGACTAGCCACGGATAATGGTTCTTTGATGGCTAAATTGGGGTGTGGGGGAGATAGAGAGCAAACACTGAAGCCCAGTCCTGAAGATCACTTTGTTGGACGCCTGACTGTAGACGAGGAGAATTCCCTGATAGGTGAGGCCCGATTCAGCGTCTACTGTTAAGACGGCATCCATTCGAAGGCCACAAAAGTAATTTGGCGAGAGTCAGGAGAAGGACGTTCAGCAAGTCTTCTTATAGACAGAAATGACCTGGTATGTTTTGTGATAGCAAAGCTGCAGAATTTGCCCTTGGGTGGAGGCTATGAATCACAGCTTTCTTTTCTTTGACCCAGCACTAAGTTTCTGGTCCTCATAAAAGGAAGGGAGGAAGAAAGGAAGGAAGGCATGAAGGAAGGAGGAGAGAGGGGGGGAGGGAGGAGGGTAGGAAGGCCAGGCAAAGAAAGGAAGATGGATGGCTAAGAGGAAGGGAGAGAGAGAGAAATGGAGGAAGGGAAGGAAGGGGAAAGGCGGGAGGGGGAAAGGAGGAAGGAAGGAAGAGTTTTAAGTATGTGCATCTTAAAACAGCTAACTCAATGAAAGACTCTAGGACCGTGATGGCGAACCTATGGCATGGGTGCCACAGGTGGCACGCGGATCCATATCGGTGGGCACGCGAGCTTAGCTCCGGCACACATGCGTGCGCCAGCCAGCTGATTTTTGGGCCTTCTGGGCCCACCAGAAGTCAGGAAACAGACTGTTTCCGGCCTCTGGAGGGCCTCTGGGGGGCTGGGGAAGGCCATTTTTGCCCTCCCCAGGCTCCTAGAAAGGCTCTGGAGCCTGAGGAGAGCAAAAAACGGGCCTACCAGGCCCATCATGTGCCAAAAGCAGGGGGAGCATGGGAGGGCAGGGCGCATAGAATTATGGATGTGGGCACGTGTGTGCATGACCCCATCGCGCTCCCCCCCGCTTTTGGCACGCAATGGCAAAAAGGTTAGCCATCACTGCTCTAGGATGAGAGGGGGAGGGAGGAGGGAGGGAGGGAAGGACAAAGGAAGAAAGATGGATGACTAAGACGAAGGAAGAGATGGAGGATGGAGGGAGGAGGGTGGGAGGGAGGAAAGGAAAGAAGGAAGGAAGGAAGGAAGAGTTTTAAGTATGTGCATCTTAAAACAGCTAACTCAATGAAAGACTCTAGGATGAGAGAGGGAGGGAGGGAGGGAAGGACAAAGGAAGGAAGATGGATGACTAAGAGGGAGGGAGGGAGGGAGGGAGGGAGGGAGGGAAAGAAGGAAGGAAGGAAGGAAGAGTTTTAAGTATGTGCATCTTAAAACAGCTAATGTCAATGAAGGACTCTAGAATTTCAACTTTGTTTTTCCATTGTGCCAGGATAATGTACCTGTATGATAATATTGCCTAAAATAAACAGTACAATATAAGGTTATTTATGCAAATTTATTTCATTTATCTAGATCTAAAGTGCATCGTATGCAAAATCCTGTTTTTACAGCAGGAGCCAAAGTTATCTCGAGGCAGATTTTATTCAGTGCTGTAGCCAACAAGACTTCTGGTGGTTTATAGATTTAGAATTCATTGTGGTTTTCCTTATTCTTTCCCAAGTAGGACACCTTCTTGAGGGGTTCTTCAAGGATAATGTCAGGGGCAGGGGCAGGCTGCCAGGCCTGATAGATAGATCCTTTTTACTATGTGAGGTGAGGCCACTGGGAGAGTTCGTCTATTATTTTGGTATGAAGTGTCATCGGGATAGGAAGGAAAGGGGTCCCTGTGGATTTTACTCCTCTAGATGTTGCCGACTTGCTCATTTTCGATTCAAGGTTGTGGACCAGTGCTCTTCGAAGACATTTCTGCAATCATACGGCCAGCAGGACATCGTGGAGCCTGGTTTCCTCCTCACAATATGGTACTTATTTATCTACTCACATTTGCATGCTTTTGAACTGCTAGGTGGGCAGGAGCTAGGTGCTCATCCTACCAAAGTGGTATGTCAGGTTCCGATGTCATCTCAAATAAATTGCACTCCCAAGCAATTAGTCTTTGCTGAAATATCTCATTTATTGAGAACGACAGATCTGGTCCCAACTTCGTCGTAGCCAATACTAACCCTCTGACCCCGAAACCTTTATCTTCCGTTCCCCCAAACCTCAACTTCTTATTGGCCATCTTCCAGCTCAATCTTCTCAGCTCCTGCCTCCAACCCCAGGAATTCCCCCCTCCCATCCCATCTCCAAGCAACACTATCTACAAAAAGATTAAGTAGGTAAAAGTTCAAGCCTCATCTCCTCCTCTTTATGGCAGCCTTAAAAGGCTGACATGGTACTTATTTAACTACCCGTATTTGCGTGTTTTTGAATGCTACGTGGGTGGAGGTGGCCACTCACCCTGTCACGCGATGCTCGGGTCTTGAACCGGGCTGTCAGCTTTCCATCCGACAAAGCCCAGCGCCTTATCTGCTGAGCCATAGTAGCGCCCGGCCATTTTGGCATGACGTATCATCAGGATATCTGGATGTATATTTCCACTATAGTGAAATGGAAGATATTTAGGAAACATTGACCTGGTGTCTACATGGTTAAAGGATCAGGATGGGATGAAACAGAGTTGTTGTTTGTCACAAGATTGTGTTCTTACCCCCATCGTCCAAGTCTTATGTCGGATGGGTTTTAAGATCTTTCTAGATTCATGGCTACTGCTGGAGGGGAAAGTAGAGGATGCGGAGTAAGAGGCCCTGAGGGCTCCTGCCCTCTATGTATGAAGAGTATAAGATAGAGTACTGTATGCACTCTTAGTGGAGCTACCCTTGAAGTCGATCTGGAATCAGTTATTGGACCAGAATGCAATTGCCTGCACATCAACAGCCACCCTGTAACATCTATAACACATTCTGTATTGCTAATACTCACAATTAGATATATTTATTTTCTTTTAAAAAAAGACTTTGATTTCTACTTATTATTGTCCGTGTCCATTGTGACTTTGAAAAAATTCAGTTAAAGCAGTGTCCAGGAATCCGTCTTTTATTTACTTGTTTATTCTCAGAAAATTTTCTCCCAATGCTCACATTTTCCAGTAAATATTATATAAATGAAAAGCGATCCACAAAATCTTCTCCATCATTTTTTTCTCATGCATCGTACCTTGGAAGCCAGGAGTTTCTAACCCTCAGTTGCTGTAAACTGCTTTGGGAGCAGGTCTTAAACAGGGGTGTGCAATTGATTTTCCCAAGAGGCCACATGAGAAACTGGAACTATGGTGGAGAGCCATTGTGCCATCCTGCCCAGGAGTGGGTTTCAAAAATTTTAGCAAGTGGTTCTCTGCCCGGATGCTGGGTGGGCATGGCCATGGTGAGTGGGACCTACTCAGCCTCCTGCACTATGGGGGGGCGGGGGGGTCACGTTTTCAACCTCCCCAGGCTCTGGAAGCTTTCTTCAAGCCTCTGGGAGGGCGGAAATGACCTCCCCCAGGCTCTGGAGGCCCTTCGGAGGCTGGAAACGGGCCTGTTTATGAACTGAAACTTCTGAGACACCTATTTTTCACCCTCCCAGAGCCTCTGTGTGGGCCCTGCACTTACCTGGAATCCAAAATAGGCCGTGTGGAGATTCTTGGGTGGGGAGGGGCAGGGTAGGTGGGGACAGCCAGTCCTTGCAACTACTGGTTCGGTGAACTAGATGTAAAATTAGCATCTGGTTTGCCTGAACCAGTCCGAACCGGCTGAATCCTGCCCCCTATCTCACCCCCCCCAACAATGCACTGTACCCAATGCTGACACCCCACTCCCGCCCCTGTCCTGCCCCCCCCCCCACTGCCAATGCCACCAACGCCGTGGGCCAGATTGGGACTGCCAGTGAGTTAGATACAGCCCATGTGCTGTAAAATACAGGAGACTGGTCTAAAGAATACCAAAATTCTCTCAATGGTTAAAGATAGTGAGAAGGAAGAGGAAAAAGCTATTTTTTTCTCTGCCGTGGCTTTCTGAATTTCACCTGCCACTTTGCAATAGATTTTTTTCATTAGCCAGGATTTGTTGTTTCAGGCTGGCCACTTTCTCTTCGGACTCATGACAAACCTCACAAACTAGGTTTCATATCAGGTGTCTCAGACCTTCCCCTCCTTTTTTTTTTTTTTTACTTTGCTGTGAAGCTAGCGGTCCCCAAGAATTAAGAATAAAAATTTTCAACACCTTCCCTTCCTTCTACTGCTTTCAAACAGCTTCCCTTGATAATACTGATTTGAATTGATTGGCGGTCTTTAATGAATAGATTCCCCTGTCACCAGAGTCCTTGGTTGATCGACTAAAACGCCACTGATCTAATAACAAATCAAAACATATGAGACGTGTGCAGATAGTAAACGCGTCGATTTAAAAGAGAATTAAATAACCCTTTTGCACTGAATAATTAAACACTGTAAGTCAATTGAAGAAAGATATGTTTTAAAGCCTTACATAAATGGCCATTGTAGCTGTCAGTCCTCGTATTGTACTAGGAGGTGAAAAGAGCGTCTCTCCCAGTGATCTAGGAGATTAGTGGGTAATGCTTATTCTACAGAAGAAGGAAGCTTTTCCAAGTATAGACTATTTATTGCTTTAAAAATAGTAAGTACCGTATTTTTGGGAGTATAAGATACACCTTCTTACCCCCAAAAAGAAGGTGAAAATCTGGGTGCGCCTTATAGTCCAAATGTAGCCCCACCCATCCTCTGAAACTGAGGTTTCTGAAAAAAGCCTCTGAAATCTCCGTTTGAGAGTCTGGAAAAAAAGCCTCTGAAACCTCCATTTGAGAGACTGGAAAAAAAGCCTCTGAAACCTCCATTTGAGAGGCTGGAAAAAAGCCTCTGAAATCTTTGTTTTAGAAGCTGAAAAAGCCTCTGAAATCTCCGTTTTAGAGGCTGGAAAAAAAAAAGCCTCTGAAACCTCCGTTTGAGAGGCAGGAAAAAAAGTAAGGCGCAGAGCTCATAACCAATGAACCTGTTGCTAAAGTTCACCTCTGGGAACAGCTGTTTGGGGTTATTCTGAGAGGCCAATCCACCCTCAATCAGCTTTTTTCTTATTTTCCTCCCCAAAAACTAAGGTGCGTCTTATACTCCGATGTGCCTTATAGTCTGAAAAATATGGTAACAGCTTTTATTATGTCCAGGAAAAAAAATGGCAGCCAGGGCAAAGATTACAAGATGGGTGCTATCACTTACAATCTGAACTGTATACTTTCTACACTCCAGAGGCCAAGCTGGTTTAGTGATTAAGGCACCAGGCTAGAAACCAGGAGCTGTGAGTTCTAGTCCTTCTTTAGTCACGAAAGCTGGCTGGGTGACATTGGGCCAGTCTCTCTCTCTCTCTCTCTGTGTCAGTTAAATATGAGCCAGCAGTGTGTGGCGGCAGCCAAAAAAGCCAACACAATCCTAAATTGCACTAACAGAGGGATACAATCAAGCGCAAGTGAAGTACTAATACCACTCTATAAAGCCCTAGTAAGACCACACCTAGAATACTGCATCCAGTTTTGGTCACCACACTATAAAAAAAGATGTTGAGATTCTAGAAAAAGTGCAGAGAAGAGTAAATAGGATGATTAGGGGACTGGAGGCTAAAACATACGATGAAAGGTTACAGGAACTGGGCATGGCTAGTCTAGTGAAGAGAAGGACCAGGGGAGACATGACAGGAATCTTCCAGTATTTGAGGGGCTGCCACAGAGAGGAAAGGGTCAAGCTATTTTCCAAGGCACCTGAAGGACTGACAAGGAATAATGGATGGAAACTGACCAAGGAGAGATTCAACCTAGAAATAAGGAGAAATTTTCTGACAGGGAGAACAATCAACCCATGGAACAGAAGTTGCCTTCAGAAGTTGTGGGAGTTTCATCACTGGAAGCTTTCAAGAAGAGACTGGACTGCCACTTGTCAGAAATGGCGTAGCGTCTCCTGCTTGGGTGGAGGGGTTGGACTAGATGACCTACAAGGTCCCTTTCAACTCTGTTAATCTGTAATTTAATCAGTCCAACCCACCTCAGAGGGTTATTATTGTAGGGAAAATAGGAGGAGGAAGGAAGGTGCACGGGATATAAATAAATAAATTGTCTCCCCTGAAAAGCACTGTGACAAGACTGAGAATTGATCACTGCACCCAGTGATAAGAATTTTGGTCCAGTCCTCTCGGTCGGATTTCAACCCTGACACTCTCCCAGCCTAGGATAATGGGATTTAGAGTTATTTAATAATTAGATTTATACAATGCCCATCCTGCCATCGAAAGCAATTCATATAGCAGTGTATTGATATTGCTCATCATTCAGAGTCACGTGTTGGGATGGGTGTACAAATTGGTTAAATCAGGGGTGTCAAACTCAGGGCTGGCAGGCTGGATCCGGCCCGTGGAGTGCTTAAATGTGGCCTATGGGGCAGTCTGGAAATAACAAAAGGACTAGGCCGGGGTGCCTTTGGCAGCCAAAACGGGGCATGGGTGGCGTGTGCACCCCCCCCCCCACCGGTGCCCTGTTTTTGGCCTGGATGGCCTCCTGCAGTACTCTGCCAGTCAAAACAGGGCATAGGGAGGCTGTGTGCACTCCCCTGGCAGTGGTGGGTTGTTCCCGGTTCGGACCGGTTCATAAGAACCGGCAGTAAAATTGGCGGGATTTTACTCCCCCCCCCACTGCCCGGATGTCGTCATCAGTGATTTGTGCATGCACAGAAGCAAGGCGCATGCGCGAATGAAGCAAGCGAAGGCACGCGATCCCATTGCGAACCAGTAGTAAAGGTAAGTAGAACCCACCACTTCCCCCCACGCCCTGTTTTGGCTGGCAGGGTGCTGCAGGAGGCATCCATCTTGTCTCCCCCACTCCTCTCAGCTGGCCCGCAGAGAAGAACTACAATGCTGATCCGGCTCTTGAAGAAATCCAGTTTGACACCCCTGGGTTAAATGAACAAATAGATCAACAACGTAACTGGAGGGTTTTTCGATTGCTCTAACCGCTACACCACAATTAGTCCTCAGTCTCAAAGGCAGACTTGCAAAGTACCTTAGAGGAGCATACCAAGTAGATTCAGGTTTACTTCCAGTATTCCGTCCCTAAAATTGCTAATGTTTAGGGCTCTGGAAGTTTAATTCCAAACTTGTGAATTTCCATCAATTTATCCACTGTATACTGTAGTCCTTGCATTTTGAAACAGGTTTTATTTTTTGGGTGGTGGTAGTGGAGGGGTGGGAATTATGCTTGGGAAGGTAAATCAAAGCAGGGATGTAATGAAACTAATCAGACAAACAATATTAATCAGATGCCTGCTGGCTCTTTTGTATTCGATCTCATTAAATTTTATTTTGGCAATTAGTTATTTACAGCGGCGGGTTGATAACCGACATGCAAACACGGAATGGGTGAAAAGAATCTGGAAATTCTAGTCACTCACAGGTTGCAAATGAGTCCGCAGCGTGATATAAAGACAAACCCCCTTTTAAGGCAGCAACGGACTCTACTTTTATGATTGTGTATTCCATCTGGGGCATTGAATTTTAGAAAGGGGTGAAGCAGGGGTGAAATGCTCCCGGTTCGGACCGGATCGCCCGATCTGGTAGCGATGGCTGCGGGTGATTCAGAGAACCGGTAGCAAAAATCCCTACCCGCCCCCCCAATGCCCAGCTCAGCCGTGCGATCATCAGAGGCTTTTTTTTTTACATTTAAAAGCATTTTTTCTACAACCTCTTTGGCCGAAAAAATGCTTTTAAAAGAAAAAAACAAGCCTCTGATGATTGCGCGGCTCAGCTGGGATCGTCAGAGCCTTTTAAAAGCATTTTTTTAACAACCTCTTCGGCTGAAGAGGTTGTAGAAAAAATGCTTTTAAAAGTAAAAAGAAAAAGGTTGGCCACGCCCACCATCACATTACCCACCACCACCAAGCCACGCCCACAGAACCGGTAGTAACAAATTTTACATTTCACCACTGGTGTATTACTTGGAACCCTGACACATCATGTCCTGTGACATTGTGCACGTATGGAAGTCAAGACATTTGCCCAATGTCATCAAACACAGGTCATTTACCTCCACTTGTCTTGTCATGGATGCTCATGATTACATTCCTCATTTTTGTCATTTTTCCTAGGGAAAATGTTTCTTAACTCCTAACATAATAGATTGTTCTTAAAGGGGAGCCAGTACAAATCTTTGATTAACAATGAATGGATGTTAACCCTGCCTAATTGTGGGTTTTAATTTACGGAATTTTTCATTGTTCTACCTTTTAATTGCAAGCCATCCTGAAAATGTTTTAATTGAACAGCGATATCAAAAAACTTTCCATTATAATCTTGTCCTTTTGCCAAATCTTCCTCCTAGCTTATAATTTAGAAATGTAAATAACCAGAAATCATTTTAAAAGGAAGAGACATCCCAAGTTCAAGATAAAATATAGACGATTCCAACTTGCAATGGATCTATATATTTTAATATTATATGTTGTAACCTGTATTTCAGGAAGAGCTGACATATAAATTTATATATAAAACAAAGATAAATAAATAAATACATCTTCAGAAAATATCATATAAAGGATGAAAGGTAATATTTTCTGGCAGAGTAATCGAGTAAATAATGGATGATCCAAGAAAGCAACCAACTAGTTGATTTAACCATTTTATAGTATCTAGCTGGACTGATGTTTTCCAGTTCTCTGGTAGTTCCCTGGTGCTCCAGGATCTTTGAAAGATACGGTTCAGTGGTTTTGAGATCACATCTACTAGTGCAAGGGTCAGCAACCTGTGGCTCTGGAGCCGCATGTGGCTCTTTCACCCCTCTACTGCGGCTCCCTGTCACTCAAAATATGCGTCACAACCGCCAATGTGCGACACCCACTGGCACAAGATTTATTGAGTTTTCCAACCCCCGGTAGGCCAACCATGGATAAATCCAAAAAAAGAAAAGTTTCAGAAGAAAACAGAACGTTTAATTCAACTACATATGCTAGTTTTGTGGCCGCTCAAGAAATAGTCAGGCATGGGAAGGGTTTTGTGGCTCCCAGTGTTTTCTTTTCTGTGGGCAACGGGTCCAAATGGCTCTTTGAGTGTTTAAGGTTGCAGACCTCTGTACTAGTTCCTTCAGAATCCTAGGATGTAATCCATCTAACCTTGGTGATTTGAACTTGTCTAGAGTGGATACGTGTTGTCTTACTATTTTCTTGCCTATTTTGTATTCCTAGTCTGTCTTTTACTTGTATTACTTGCATGAAAGGAATGGTTGTTTACCATACCATCATGGTTTATTAATTGCACTAATGAAGTTGAGCATTTTGTGGGCAGGCGGGCACTAAATTTTTGCCTGTATGGGTATTGTGCGACCATATACGCCATAATATAGAGATCCAGTTTGACCTAGTAGTTAAAACACCAGAGCAGAAAGCAGGAAACCATGAGTTCTGGTCACACCTTAACCATGAAAGCTGGCTAAGTGACTTTGGGCCAGTCACTCTTTTTCAGCTCGATCCACCACACAAGGTTGTTATTGTGGGAAAATAGAAGGAGGAAAGTGTATTGAACGTATTTGTCACCTGTAAAAATAATAAAAAATAAAAATAAAGTCATATTTTCAACAGACATCTGTTTATTTAGTTCAATTTATATGCCACCTTTCTCCAGAGACTCAGGGCGGTTTACAATGCATTTAAAAAACCATTACAAAAACATTTAAAATTAAAAAATTAAAACCCATTCACACCATTCATGGCTGGATCTCACAAGATCGCAACAGCGAGATCAACGGCCCCAGGCCTGCCGGAAAAGCCAGGTCTTCACCGCTTTTCGGAAGGCCAATAGGATGGGGGTGATCCGGACCTCAGGGGGTAACTGGTTCCAGAGAGCTGGGGCAGCCACAGAGAAGGCCCTCCCCCGTGGGCCCGCCAGCCGGCATTGTTTAGCTGACGAGATCCGAAGGAGACCAACTCTGTGGGATCTTACCGGTCTCTGGGAGCGGTAGAAGGAGGTCTCGAAGATAACCTGGCCCTGAGCCATGTAGGGCTTTAAAGGTAATAACCAACACCTTGAATTGTGCCCGGAGACCAATAGGGAGCCAGTGCAGCTCGTGGAGAATTGGTATAATGTGGGTGTATCTAGGTGCACCCACGATAGCTCGCGCGGCTATTAGGTGTTGACTCACCTAATACTTTCTATCAAGCACAGAGGGACAAAATAATGCATTATAGGGGTCTCCAACCTTGGCAACTTTAAGATATGTGGACTTCAACTCCCAGAATTCCCCAGCCAGCTATGGTTCTGGGAGTTGAAGTCCACACATCTTAAAGTTGCCAAGGTTGGACAGCCCTGATGTAATAGATTACAGGAACTGGGCTAGTCTAGTGACGAGAAGAGAAGCACCAGGGGAGACATGTGTTCCAATATTTGAATGGCTGCCACAGAGAGGAGGGGGTCATGCTGTTTTCCAAAGCACCTGAAGGCCAGACAAGGAATAATAGATGGAAACTGTTCCAGGAGAGATTCAACCTGGAAATAAGGAGAAATTTTCTGAGAGTGAGAACAATCAACCAATGGAACAGAAGTTGCCTTCGGAAGTTGTGGGAGCTTCATCCCTGGAGGCTTTCAAGAAGAGACTAGACCGCCATCTGTCAGAAATGGTGTAGGGTCTGCTTGGGTGGGGGGTTGGACTAGATGACCTACAAGGTCCCTTCCAACTCTGTTAACCTGTAACTGCAAACCGCTTATAGACAAGACAACCTACTCCGTTTCACCAACTCCCAAAGAATTGCTCACTGTAATTAATGTGGACCAGTTGGCTGAGCCAAAAGTCTCCTTCGGAGGGTGGTTTTTTTTGTTTTTTAAACACAACCTTTAAAAGCCAAACTCAGAGCAGATGCAAACAAACCCTGTCAGAAAACGATTGATCAATCTTATGGGCAATTCACCTGTCAGACATCAGAAAGAGCAAAAAAAAAAAAAATTCAGCAGAACCTTGTAAGGTGAGTGAATGAAATCATATTTAACTAAGGGTGTGTATGTAGACTTGATCTTACCTTGGTGACTTAGCCATTAGTAGGAATGCATTATTTACTTTTAGGATTCTTATCAGGACTTAACCTGTATTTGCAGGTGATCACCTGCAGCCCCCTCAAAGGGAGAAGAAAGCACTGCTCAAGCGGCCATGCCTAGCTGAGGTCTGGAATAAGTCAGAGCGCCATGAGATCGGGGGAGGCAGCTAAGTTTAAAACAGTTTGTTTAAAGCAGTGTCCTTACCCCACCCGCCTGGACATGCAAAGCTAGGTATAGAATAGAATAGAATAGAATAGAATAGAATAGAATAGAATAGAAT
>WNWU01000019.1:1273508-1287905 GCA_012654045.1 Ptyas mucosa | reverse complement strand
ATTCTATTCTATTCTATTCTATTCTATTCTATTCTATTCTATTCTATAATAAAGAAAGTTCATAAAATGGGCTAAAACTCACTCAACCGCCTCACCAGATATTTTGGGATCACTTGTGGTCGTAGGTCGGGGCCTACCAGTATTGAACTGAGCTCTTCAATCTTTGCAAAATAGGAATCTGGGAAGGCCTTTTTCAAAGAGTGCAGAGCAGGTTTTTTTTTTTTAAATATAAGCAATGTGTGTTTGACAAAACTTGGAAATTTAGCAAGGAGAGGTTTGGGGAAAAGGCAGGTCAGGCAGCTGTTTAGAGAGAAAGGGCTGAAGTAGAAAAGAAAACATGAATTCTGCTCTTGCAGAGCTATCAAAGTAAAGACAAGGTAAAGACAAGGTAAAGTGATATGCTGTTGGCTTGAATTAGGGCTTAAGAGGAAAAAAAAGTAAACAATAAATACCCATTCAACGGTTACCTCTAAAGCACTAGAAATTCACTGAATAAACAGTTGTGTAATGTTAAAAATGCCTCCAAAATGATACAGGAGAAAAGAGTTTTAGGGACATGAAAGCAAACTCAGAACAGGGAATCCAGAGTGACAAGTTAACATTTTTATATATTGGCTATATTTATGTCCTGTCTTTCTTCAAAGAGAGTTTTCCACTTAATTCTTGTCCTTGTTGGAACTCTGCAAATAGATTAGGATGTCCAGTGAATTTTGTAGTTATAAGAGATGGGGATAACCCAGCCCAATTGCTATGTTAATACCAGGGGTGGCATTCACTTACTTTCCCTAAGGTAAAGGTAAAGATAAAGGTTCCCCTCACACATATGTGCTAGTCGTTTCCGACTCTAGGGGGCGGTGCTCATCTCTGTTTCAAAGCCGAAGAGCCAGCGCTGTCCGAAGACGTCTCCATGGTCATGTGGCTGGCATGATTAAATGCCAAAGGCACACAGAAGGCTGTTACCTTTCCAACAAAGGTGGTCCCTATTTTTCTACTTGCATTTTTTACGTGCTTTTGAACTGTTAGGTTGGCAGAAGCTGGGACAAGTAATGGGAGCTCACCCCGTTATGCGGCACTAGGGATTCGAACCGCTGAACTGCCAATCTTTCGATCGACAAGCCCAGTGACTTAGCCACTGAGCCACCGTGTTCTCTACCGGTTCGCAAATGCGAGCGTATGCATTCGCTCGCTTTGCTCACATGTGCCACTTCCATGCATGCACATGGCCTTCTGGGCATGACCTTTGCTCATGAGCTCACCTTCCGCATATGTGCCCGGGCTCAAAAACGTGCATAAATAGGACAGCATAGAGCCGCTACCGATTCGCCCAAACTAGTTCGAACCGGCTGATTACCACTTCTGGTTAAAACCCCATTCTGTGCACAAGGAAATAAGCCATCTTGTAACTTTACACTTCTTGACAGAAATGATCTCTGGATTCCCTCAGAACATGCTGACCCAGAAATTATCCAGCTGAGTGCATCATGCAAAACCCAGAATAGCTGTAACTGATAGGCTGCATGTAGCTTGTAGCCCAGAGTATTATGTGAGTTGAGAAAATGGCTTAATTCAGTAATGAGATCTAGAGTATTGTGTCCCCAACAAGTCCCTATGTTCAAAAAGGAAGCGGATCCTTGCAATGTTGGGAGAATTGGGTGTAATTTGGTCTGGTTCTACTCCTGCGCCAAGTAAAATTTATTTGCAAACTAATTCTGAAGTAGTAGTTTGGACTTTGTGGGAATGCTGCTTTCACCGCTTCTTCTAAATAGATGTTGAACAAGCCATGATGGCGAACCTATGACGCGTGCCACAGGTGGCATGCAGAACCATGTCGCCCGGCATGCCAACTCAGCTCCAGCGCGCAAGCGCACACTGGCCAGCTGATTTTCATGAGTCTCTGGAGGCTGGGGATAGCAAAAAATGTCACTTCCTGTCCAACCGGAAGTTGGGAAACGGGCCGTTTCAGGCCTCCAGAAGGCCTCTTGGGTGGGGGGGAGGCTGTTTTCGCCCTCCCCAGATGCATAGAGAGGATCTGGAGCCAAGTGAGAAAGAAAAACGGGCCTACAAAGCCTACAATTTAACTATGCAAAATGTGGGGGACTTATGGATGCATTATTAATTTTTTTTTTTTTACATTTCATTTGTAGAGAACCCCCAAGTCTTTGGATAGTTAAGAACATGAGAAGATATTCTTCCAACCTTGTCCAGCTTCTTGATTTGACACACCTCTCTCGCGCCTTTCCTATCTTTGTTCTATGCTTAAAAGAACTGTAATAGCCTTCCCACATACTGTACATGGCTAAATATCTGGTATTCGGATCATTCCATCCATTCTGCAGAACTGCTATTTTTTCTCACTCTATTAGGACTACAGTATATTAGTATTAGTATATTAGTACAGCGTATTAGACTAAATTAGGGCCAATTCTTCCTTCCTTCCTTCCTTCCTTCCTTCCTTCCTTCCTTCCTTCCTTCCTTCCTTCCTTCCTTCCTTCCTCCCTTCCCTTCCCTTCCCTTCCCTTCCCTTCCCTTCCTTTTTTTTTTTTTGGTAAACAAAAAACCGATAACAGAGAATCATGTGCCCAAAGAAATTGAATGTCTAGACGTTGACAAATGACCCCAGCTGAGAAGAATGTATGAGTAAATGGGACCCCTTCCACTTAGTTGGAGCTGCTCTAGGTGACATTTTCAAAGCATTATGTCTCCAAATTAGTCACAGCCCTTCTTTAAATATTTTCAGGGTTTAAATTCTCAGCAGTCCAGCTTCCTGAAAAACCTGAGGGGAAGTGACTCCATGGAATTCAGGTCATAACTAGCGTTTTCCTTAGCTGTGGTCTCTGAAGCACCGCAGTGTTGGTTTAGTAATCTCTTAGGCTGTGTAAGTTGTTAGGGGTAACCAAAGGCAGCTGATTTCTCAAATGTTTAAGGCAGGAAATCAGGTTCTTTCATTAGTTGCCATAATAAGCTTGAGGGTAAACCAAGATTTTAACTGGGTGTTTTTTGCCTTCTCTTATACAAACAATAAGTTTTTCTCTTGGCACCAGAAATGAATGTTTACCCTGAAGAAACTGTTTTCTGCGCAAATAGGGCAATTGTTTCAGGAAATGACAATATAATACAAATACTTCAGATTTCGTTATTTTATTTTTTTTGCCTTTGCAAAAAAAGATTCTACATTAAATTCACTTGTATCCAATAGAGATGAGTTGGTTGCTGCTTTTTCTGGCGGAATAAACAGCAGCTTGCAAAAAACAAAATAAAAAAAAACAGTACGAAGTGTGCGATAAAGCAATTCACACCATCAAAGTCAATGAAATCACGAGCAGAACAAAACAAGCCAAGATTAACAAGTGTCTGTTTAGGATTTCTGCTTCTCCAGTAAACCCAGGTGACACCGAGTTCAGATTTTGCTTTTCTGATGAGAAATTGTCCTTTCTGTTGGAAGGTGTATGTGAATGTTTGACTTGTTTAGAGGTGCTCATTGTTAGCAAAACAAAATTGCAGAAGTGTCACATATCTGGGCGCACTAACATCTGTTTTGAAAAATCCAAAAATATAATTTCTCTAGTAAGTCGCAAGACTTGCAGGATTTAATTAAAGAAATGCAGAGAGCTGAGAAGTGAAGCATGCTTTCATGGTGAGTCATAGACAAACAGTTCTTTGCTGTTGGGAAGATCAACTGTACTGATACTTTCGTAAGGTTTGTTACAGGCAGAGTTTTGAGATCTTATATCAAAGTTCTATGTTGGCTTAGTTCATCCTTGGGCATCTTCAAAACTGCCCAGGACAAAACAGAATCCCACACAAACCAAAATAATTCACGTACAGGTAGTCCTCAACGTACGACCACAAGTGAGCCCAACATTTCTGTTGCTAAGCGAAACATTTAAGTGAACTTTGCCCCTTTTTACGACCGACCTTGCCACAGTTGTTAAGTGAATCGCTGCATTGTTTAAGTTAGTAACATGATTGTTCAATGCAGGGGTCCTCAAACTTTTTAAACAGGGGGCCAATTCACCGTCCCTCAGACTGTTGGGGGGCCGGATCGGCTGGGTGGGCATGGCCAGGTGGTCATGTGACTAGGTGGGTGTGGCCAATTTGACAGTCCATTGAACAATGCACACAAATTAAACTTTAATTTATTTTGCTCCTGGGGGTGTTTTATTTGCTTTTGTTTGCACGTTGCTCTTTTGGTTGCCGTTTCTTTTTACTAGATCATTTTTTCAGTTGTTTAGGAGTCTAGTGGTCCACTTCAAGAAACTGTTTTGCAGCAATTCTTCTCAGCCCCAAGGAGTGTGAGAAATCTCTCTTTGTCTTTCTCCCTCTGTCTCTCTCTCCCTCTCTTTCTTTCTCTCTCCCTCTTTCTGTCTCTCTCTCCCTCTTTTTCTCTCCCTTTCTCCTTCTCTCTCCCTGTCTCTCCCTCTCTCTCTGTCTATCTCTCTCTCTCTATCTTCTGATGGCGGGGGAGGTAAAAAACGGGCCATTTTCGCCTGTTTTTTTGTCTCCTTTCACTCCCCCCCGCCACCTCCAAAAGTATTCTGCAGGCCAAAACCAGGCAAAAAAGGCTCGTTTTTTGGCCAAAACCAGGCCGTTTTCACCCTTTTTTCCCCCTCCTTTAACCCACCCCCCTGCCCTTCGGCCGTACGTTTGCGACAGCAATGTGTGGTGAGCGTTGAACCATTGAAATGAGCAGAAGTGGGAAGTGCGGCTAGACAGTGGAAGATAAGGGCGACAGCTGGAGGAGGCCTCCCCAGGACCCCCATCTGCCAAGAAAAGCCAGCTATGCAGGAAGTGGCTGGGAGGAATGAGGCAAGGGGTGGGGCTTAACCCCACCACTCCGCGGGCCGGATAAATTGGGTCGGTGGGCCACATCTGGCCTGTGGGCCGTAGTTTGAGGATGCCTGGTTCAGTGAATTGGCTTCCCCATAGACTTTGCTTGTCAGAAGGTCACCAAAGGAGAAATCACATGACCCCGAGGCACTGCAACCGTCATAAATATGAGTCAGTTGCCAAGCTTCTGAAATTTGATCACGGGGATGCTACGACGATTGTAAGTGTGAAAAATGGTCATAAGCTGCTTTTTTCAGGGATGTTGTAACTTTGGTCATTAAATGAAATGTTGTAAATCGAGGACTACCTGTTCTTACAAAAATATTTCAAAAAAAAATATTGAATGAAATTATTCACTCTGACCAAAACGGGTTTCTCCCAAAAAGACAATTAAGAAACAACACAAGAATGGTCATGAACATTTTAGAATATTATGAAGCTCACCCTGAAAAACAGATAGCGTTAATCTTTGTGGATGCACAAAAAGCCTTTGACAATCTAAATTGGCGGTTCCTCATTACCCAATTAATCACTATGAATTTTGGAGAAAAATTTGTAGGGATGACTAAGGCAATGTATTCTGATCAAATTGCCAAAAGAAGAGTAAATGGGGACCTATCAGAGAAAATTAATATAAAAAAAGGAGTTAGACAAGGATGTCCATTATTCCCCTTACTTTTTATCTTGTCACTAGAAGTGTTGTTATCACAGATTAGACAGAATCAGGAAATAAAAGGACTAAGAATTAAAAAAGGAGAATATAAAACGCAGGCGTTCACAGATGACATGGTCTTTTTCATAGAACCGTTAGAAACAGGAATTGTATTAATGCAGGAAATAGAGGATTTTGGTAAGGTAGCAGGACTAAAAATAAATAAAGAGAAAACAAAGATATTAACTAAAAACCTTACCCATAATCAAAACGAGAAATTGGAAGAGAAATTGGGAATTCAAATAGTAAAGAAAGTAAAATATCTCGGAGTTTGGTTGACACTAAAATGTTCTTCGATAAAAGAGGATAATTACACAAAACTATTACAACAAATACAAAAGGATTTGGAAAACTGGGCGAAATTGCAGCTATCTTTAATTGGGAGAATTGCGACAATAAAGATGAATATTTTAGCTAAAATTTTATTTTTATTTCAAACAGTACCAATAAAACCTGGGAAAATCGTTCCCGCTGTGAACCGGTAGTAAAGGTAAGTGGAACCCAACAGGGGTGGGTTCTACTTACCTTTACTACCGGTTCACAGCGGGGCTGCGCACGGGCACTCACTTTGCTCACATACATGCATGCTCTTCTGCGCATGCGCAGAAGCGTTTTGATGATGTCAGGGTCGGTGGGCGGAGCCTCCCGCCGGTTTTACTACCAGTTCTATAGAACTGGTGCGAACCAGGGGACAACCCACCATTGGAACCCACCCCTGGCATACGTGTGCGATGATCAGCTGGCCTTTTTGCATGTGGCACTGCCGGAAACTAGGAGAGCTAGTCTTCCATTTTCCTGTGGAACATGCACACCGGTCAGCTGATCATCGCATGTGCATGCATGCCAGAAACCCGGAAGAGTAGCTGGCTGAAACCGGAAGTTCAGTAGCTGAAGCAGGAAGTTCATTTTTCGGCACACAAATGTTCCCTGTGCAGCTCCTCTTCTGGGTTACGGCCCAGACGCGGTGCTGAAAAGGTTCGCCATCACTGCCTTATACCATTTCGGACAAATGGCTGTCCAGTCTCTTCTCGAAAGCCTCCAGTGATGGACCATCCATAACTTCTGAAGACAAGCCGTTCCACTTGTTAACTGTTTTCACCATTAGGAATTTTCTCCTTAGTTCCAGGTTGCTTCCCTCTTTGATTAGTTTCCATCCATTGCTTCTTGTCCTGCCTTTTGGATCTTTGGAAAATTGGTTGACCTCCTCTTCTTTGTGGCAGCCCCTCAAATACTGGAGCACTGCGTAAAACACTGACTTAAGGGGAAGATATCCAAAGTTTTTATTCCTTTGCAGTCAAGAAAAATATACTACTTCCACGCCATACCATTTTCAGAGTGAGAAAAAGACACAAATATGAGACAAGAAATATGGCTGAGAAAATAATTATGTCAGGGGCCTCTGGTGCTCCAGAAGAAAAGCTCAGTGGGAATATCACAAAAAGCAACCAAGGTCTTGGTTTAAACATCCCTCACCAAATGCTTCAATAAGCAAAAAAAAGAGTTTTTCGAAGGTGAATGCTTGTTTCCTTCAACAAATGTTTGCATTTGAATGCTTGTCCTCTTTCCAGTAATCATCACAAGATGGTTGCCTCCTTGCTGTTATGATTTTGATAAATGTGTCCCTAGGTGGTGAGAGTTGGCATTATTTGATAGCTTAGGATCAGAGCTGAGTTTGGTAAATACAAGTTGGCATCAACTGGAATATTTGCTGTGCCGGATCTATGGAGCAACCTGTCTCTGTAAGAACATGTTGGGTGAAACAGGCAAGAATCACAACCAGATGAGCTAAATCCAGTGGTGGGATTCAAATAATTTAACAACCAGTTCTCTGCCCTAATAACCGGCTGGGTGGGTGTGGCCATGGTGGGCATGGCCAGGGTATATGATAGGCAGCACTCGGCCTCCTGTACCCCCCTGGGAGCAAAAACAGGCCGCAGGGGGGGATGCGCCCCCCAGTGCCCCATTTTGGGCCTGGAAGGCCTCCCTGAAGCATCCTTGGAGTGAAAATGGGCTGCGGGGGGGGGGGGGGCGTCACACCCACACCCCATTTTGGGCCTAGGAGGCCTCCCTGCACTCCCTGGGAGTCAGAATGGGGTGCATGGGAGTTTCTAGAAGGGGTGGGGTAGAGAGAGGCCAGGCAGCAATCTAACTAACGGTTTACCCAAACCAGCCCGAACCGGCTGACAACAGCTTCATATTTATGAGTGTTGCGGTGTTCCAGGATTGTCTTTTCTGACCTTTGGATAAGCAAAGTCAATGGGGAAGCCAGATTCACTTAACAACCATGTTACTAACTTAACAACCGAAGTGATTCACTTACCAACAGTGGCAAGAAAGGGGCAAAAAATGGGGCAAAACTCACTTAACCAATGTTTCCCTTAGCAACATAAATTTTGGGCTCAATTGTGGTCATAAGTTGAGGACTATCTATTGTAAAGTTGCATTGACAGAATCGTGCAAATCTGAGAGTGCAATTCTTCCCCTTCTCTGTTACAGCCGGAGAAAGTTAAGGGAGGGTCTCTTGCCCCGCCCGCTATCCTGCTGCAGGTTATGCCGCCTCTTATCTAACCATTCCCTTCACAGCTTCTAACCATTCCCTTCACAGCATCTCGGCCTAGTGTTCCAAGGTCTTTCCCACATACCGCCACAAAACCTTATCATTCCAAAAATTATCTGAAATGAATCATTAACTTGTTACTTGTGTTCAAACAACAGCCTTAAAGACTTAAGCTAAATAGATCCATATTCCAGCTTGGCACAATATATTGAGCCAAAACCAGATATTGTATTAACCCACATATAACCAAAGTTAATGCTAATTACACTTGCCATATTCTATGAGTACAATCTCTAGCGCTTTAATTTGGGTATATAAATTCTGTGAGCCCAGTCATTTTCTTTTGAAACATAAACAGTGACCAACTGCCTTTAAGGTAAACACAGTCTTACAGGCTGTTATGCTCAACTGTTGTTTGCTTTAACCAAAGTTTGTTGAACAAGCAATAATGTTGGTTCAGCAAACAACATTCTTTTATGCCCAATCCATAAACCATGACTTAAAAATTATAGTGGCAGAATTTGTACGCTGTGCTAAGCCAACACTTGATCAATCACATTATGGCTTCTTTGGAGCAGACCTCAAAGACAATATCTTCAAATTTCCTTCAGGAAATACACTTCACACAACCTCTGCTTAAAACCTTCTAGTGAAAGAGGTTCTACCAACTCTGAGGGGCTCAGTTCTACTGTGAAATTACTCATTTATCATCTTTAACTGAAAGGAAGACAAGCTTAAATTTAACATGATATCTCCCTCACAATAAGTAGCGGAAAAAAAAATATGCAGAGGAACAAAAATTCAGCCCAACATTCAGTTTTCCCGTCTCAAAGATCTGCTTTGCCAATTTCAGCAGAAAACAATCATAGACATTTCCCTCATCCTTAATAAACAGGTCCATGCAGTGTGCTGATGTGCGTGCCTTCAATGTTGCATATATCCTTGAAAATGATTCAGAAATACTTTTTTGGATCCTGTGCAGGTTTGGGCCCAATACCTGTCTGCTTTGAGCACTGAATCTTTTAAAGCACTGAATCTTTTGAAGACAGCAAGGACAGAGAGGACATCTGGTTTGAAAGAGGGGTCAAAGAGGCCATCTATGTCAAAACTGAACGGTCCTCTCTCAACAGAGGGGGAAGGATACGACACAATCTCTCTCCAGTCTACAACACAGTCCTTTCAGCAGTTCCAATAAAGCTCCATACCCATTTGCGCTACTCAGGTGACCCTGAGGACACAGATAAACCTCCAAGTGGCCTCAATGACCCTCTAAAACCGTGATGGCGAACCTATGGCACGGGTGCCACAGGTGGCACGCGGAGCCATATTGGTAGGCACGTGAGCTCAGCTCCAGCATGCATTTGTGCGCCAGCCAGCTGATTTTTGGGACTTCTGGGCCCACCAGAAGTCAGGAAACACACTGTTTCCGGCCTCCGGAGGGCCTCTGGGGGTGGGTGGGGTGGGGAAGGTCATTTTTGCCCTCCCCAGGCTCCTAGAAAGGCTCTGGAACCTGGGGAGAGCAAAAACAGGCCTACCGGGCCCACCGTGCCATCACGTGCCAAGAGTGAGGGGAGCACCGGGGGAGGGGCGGGGCACATAGAATTATGGATGTGGGCACGCTTGCATGTGACCCCACCATGCTCCCCCCGCTTTTGGCATGCAATGGCAAAAAGGTTAGCCATCACTGCTCTAAAAGAATGCAAATGACCAGCCGTCTGCAGGGAGTATAAATCCTTCCATTCCCCACCATCCTGTCAGAGTTGAAGAAGCTTCTTGGATGAGAAGCAAAACGTCTTCAAAGAGAAAAAAGAAAGTCCCGTTGCCTCTTGAAAAAGCACCTTTGGGACTTTTAAAGCAAGTTTCCCAACGTTGGTAACTTTAAGATTCCATGGTAGCTGGGGAATTCTGGAAGTTGATGTCCACATGTCTTAAATTTGCCCAGATTGGGAAACCCTTGTTTTAAAGGCTTCCACACACATATAGAAATTTTAAAAAATGCCACTGTTTTAAAAGTTGCCTTAACTTCAGAAACTGAATTCATTTTTAAGGCTGTCACTGAAGCCTGAAAGATGTCAGGTCCCTTTAATAAATAGCAGAAAAGTTCTCCTCTCATGCTTATGCGAGGTTCAAAATACTTATTTCAAAACATGTTTGAGGCATGCCCAGTCTTAATGCATGCACATTTTAAAAAGGAGGAGAACTAGGACATTTCAGGTAATAACTATTAATTAAAATCAATTGCCTGTAAAATGTAAAAGTACCACATGTACAAAATTAATTGAGCCCCGACAGCATCCTTTCTGTCACACATAAAACCATCCTTGCACACAGAAACACATACACATGCACACAATTCCTTCTATCTGCTTTCCTTCCAGTAAAAACAGGAAGGGAGGGAGGGAGGAAGGAAGGAAGGATAGAGACAAATAGATAGATAGACAGACAATGGTAGATAGATGATAGATAGTGGAAGGAAGAGGAAGGAAGGAAGGAAGAAAAAGAAAGAAAGAAAAAGAAGGAAAGAAAGAAGAAAGAAAAAGAAAGAAAGAAAGAAAGAAAGAAAGAAAAAGAAAGAAAGAAAGAAGTGCAAGGAAGAGCTGCACTCAAAAGGGAAGGGAAGAGGAAAGAAGGAAATAAGTCTGAATGCACATAAATAGAAAAGATTTATATTTATTTGGGCAGGAATAAAAGAAAAAAGAGAAGGGAAGGGAAGGAAATGAAAAGAAAAAAAAGAAAAGAATTCTTTTTAGGCATAAACTTGGATAGTACAGTGGTCTAAAGCCCTGTTATTAACATCAGCTGCCTGCAATTATTGCAGGTTCGAATCTCACCAAGGCTCAAGGTTGACTCAGCCTTCCATCCTTTCTAAGGTAGGTAAATTGAGGACCCAGTTTGTGGGGGCAATAAGCTGACTTTGTATAAATATACAAAAGTATGAAGGCTATTGCTTAGCGCATTGTAAGCCGCCCTGAGTCTCCGGAGAAGGGCGGCATATAAATCAAATTTTAAAAAAAAAATAACAAAACTGGTTAAATTCACCAGATAAGGAGCCCCATATCATCTAGGAAACAACCTTCAAGCTAATCTGCAAAGGTTC
Source organism: Ptyas mucosa (assembly GCA_012654045.1). NCBI lineage: Eukaryota > Metazoa > Chordata > Lepidosauria > Squamata > Colubridae > Ptyas > Ptyas mucosa. The sequence continues at coordinate 1,276,712 of WNWU01000019.1, read as the reverse complement.
ATGCACTTGCTGTGTTGATATTTGCATCTATCATAGGGTTGAAAGTCTTCTAGTCCAAACTCTTGCCCAGGAGTGGGATCCTCATACCATTCTGGACAAATGACCACCCAGCCTTTTCTTCCAGTGATGGAGCATTCACAACTTTAAGAAGCAGTCTGTTCCATTGTTTAATAGCTCTTGTGCACCTATGTGATGGAATGTAATCTGGATTCTCAGGAGGGATGGAATGCATTCCAGAGGAGCAAATGACTACTCAACTCAGATAGCTTGTGTGAGAGAAAGAGAGTGAAGACAATTCCTCCGTAACAGTTCCCCTCCATAGCTTTATGGAGTGGTAGTTTGCTTTAGTTTGGCAAGATTCTGATCTACGAATAGGTAGAGTACTTAATATTTCCTTTGGAAGTCCCGGAAAAGATTTGCTCTATCATAGACAACAACTCTTGCAATTTATAACAATGGGTACAATATAACATTACCTGGCCCAGAATTGTCCCAAAGGTGCTTTTTCAAGAGGCAACTGGACTTTCTGGTTTTTCTTGGAAGACATTTCGCTTCTCATCCAAGAAGCTTCTTCAGCTCTGACTGGGTGGTGGGGAATGGAAGGCTTTATACTCCTTGCAGACAGCTGGTCATCTGCATTCTACAATGCATTCTTTGCATTCTTGCATTCTAAAAGAATGCAAATGATCAGCTGTCGGCAAGGTGTATACATCCTTCCATCCCCCACCATCCAGTCAGAGCTGAAGAAGCTTCTTGGATGAGAAGCGAAATGTCTTCCAAGAAAAACCAGAAAGTCCAGTTTGCCTCTTGAAAAAGCACCTTTGGGACAGCCATGACCTGGATGACTGAGAATCTCCATAGACATCTGCCCCAGAATTGTCCAATTGAGTTGGTCAGAAATGTCTTAAATCAGGGGTGTCCAACTCTGGCAACCTTAAGACCTCTGGACTTCAATTCCATGTTGGCTGAGGAATTCTGGGAGTCAAAGTTCACCAGTTGTCGAGGTTGGGCACCCCTTCTCTTAAATACTTGTATGTACAGTCCATATAAAATATAATTATGGATTTTTCCAGACACATTTCTATGAAAACTGATTTTGCCCCCATTTCAACTGGATGGCATTTCGGTGGATCCTTATACTTGGACTGAAAATACCAGGTTAACATTAATATAGATTTTTTTCCCCTCTTCTGTCCTCACCCCATCAGTACTGCAGGTGACACATTAAGGTGAATTCATGTGATGATTGCAGCTCTCACCTGGTTGAATGAATAGGTGAAATCCCAGTGACTCAAATTGCTAATCCTAGATCTTCTAAGCGTGACAGATCACCAGCCTTTCCCAGTGAATCAGCTGCACATTTCTTATGCAGACTAACGTAGTCTGTTCATATTTTGCTTTCTTGCAACAAGAGAGGCAGAGCAGATGGCATTCCCCAAGGCATTATCAGAAATTTAATCTGGGTTTCAATACGGTGTATGCACCATCAATATGTATGCTACGTTCTTCTGTAAAGGTGATTTTTCAGGTTGTATCAGCTATAAGCTCCCTTTCTGAGCATGTCTGCTTCTATGCTCAGCACCTTGTATCTCATGTTGCATTCCCCTGAAGGCTTCGCCAAAGACCAAATTTGTTCTGGCATTAAGAGAGACAGTTGTTGTGGTCTGCCAGCAGCCTACAGAGCTGGCAGTGGAGTCGGACAGCGATGAGGCTGAACATGGGCCAGTCCTGGAGGCTGGGGAAGGCCCGGATGAGGGCTCTGCGTCGGAGGCAGAGATGGGGTCAGGGCCATTGGGGAGTGATGTGTGGACTTCGGAGCCTGCAGAGGCTGACAGTAGAGAGGCAGAGGAACAGGAGGAGCCTGTTCCTAGTACACGTATGAGAAGAACCGCCAGAAGGCAGGAGCAGCTAAAGCAGAGAGGATGACTCAGGAGTAAGGCCAAGAGATGATTGGCCCCTCCCATAAGGCTTAAAAGACCAGCATTGGCTCTTGACCTCTTTGCCGGAAAACAACCGTTGAGAGAATTGCTTCTTGTTTGGCTGTAGTTATTTCTTCTGTTCCTGAACTGTTGCCAAGAAAAGCCTTTGGCAGTTTGCCTAATTATCCCAAGGTCAGAGATAAACTCAAGACTGGTGTTTTAAAGACTTTGCTTTCATTTCATTTAGAATACGCAGAGAATGAGTTAATTCTCAGCTGTTTTAATAAAGTCTGTTTGTTTTTTGGAACTGTTTTGCATTTAATATCAACTACGTGGCCTGGGTCACAACAACAGTTGCTTGAAATCTTGAATCTAGATTTGCTTGCTATGAATTCATCGTTAAGGTCTGGAAAATCATTTTCATCTTTGGGTAGTCACCCTCAATTCTTTTGCTTGTCGTGTGCATAAGGCAGTATCTAAAGTTCGGGCTTCTTCCCTTTCTGCTATCAGTACAGATAGTCCTTGGCTTACAACAGTTCATTTGAGTTTACTGAAAAGAAGGACTAGGGGAGACATGATAGCAGTGTTCTAATATCTCAGGGGCTGCCACAAAGAAGAAGGAGCCAAGCTATTCTCCAAAGCACCTGAAGGCAAGACAAGAAGCAATGGGTGGAAACTAATCAAGGAGAGAAGCAACTTAGAACTAAGGAGAAATTTCCTGACAGTTAGAACAATTAATCAGTGGGACAACCTGCCTCCAGAAGTTGTAAATGCTCCAACACAAAAAAATTTTAAGAAGAGATTGGATAACTGTTTGTCTGAAATGGTTTAGGGCAGTGATGGCGAACCTATGGCACATGTGCTGGAAGTGGCATGCAGAGCCATCTCTCTGGGCAAGCGAGCCATTACCTGTTGCTCTTCCAGGTTCCAGCGCACTGGCCAGCTGATCTACATGCGCACAGGAGCACTGGTAACCAGAAGAGCAGCTGCCCGGTGTGCATGCACACACTGGGCAGCTGTTCTTCTGGTTTCCAGCGCATGCATGCGCAACGGTCAGGTGGTCTTTGTACACACATGCATGCCAGAAACCGGAAAAGCAGCCACGTGTCCATGCACTCCCATTTTGGCACTCAGTGCTGAAAAGGTTCGCCAACACTGGTTTAGGGTTTCCTGCCTAAGCAGGAGGTTGGACTAGAAGACCTCCAAGGTACCTTCCAACTCTGTTGTTCTGTTCTGTTCTGTTCTGTTCTGTTCTGTTCTGTTCTGTTCTGTTCTGTTCTGTTCT
>WNWU01000019.1:1232363-1262699 GCA_012654045.1 Ptyas mucosa | reverse complement strand
CTATTCTATTCTATTCTATTCTATTCTATTCTATTCTATTCTATTCTATTCTATTCTATTCTATTCTATTCTATTCTATTCTATTCTAGTTTAGTCTACTCTACTCTACTCTACTCTACTCTACTCTACTCTACTCTACTCTATCCTTCAGGAACATCACCACTGATGTCAACACAGTATATGCTTCCACAATATGCCAACATCTTTATGGGTGACCTAGAGCTACACTTTCTCAATTCCTATCCTGCAAAGCCCCTCCTTTACTTGGAATTCCCTTTGTGGCATTGTAATAATTCAGCTCTAGGAAAAGGATGTCTATGGAAATTCTCAGTCATCCAGGTGATAGTTGTCCGAAAGGTACTTTTTCAAGAGGCAACTGGATTTGCCTCTTGAAAAATCTTTCAGAGCTGAAGAAGCTTCTTGGACAAGAAGCAAAATGTCTTCAAAGAAAAACAATAAAGTCCAATTGCCTCTTGAAAAAGCACCTTTGGGACTAGGAAAAGGATCTTATCAAATTCAATCACATCCATCCCAGTGGTGGATTCCTCCCGGTTCGGCCCAGTTCTGCAGAGCCGGTAGCGGTGACGATATGACATCACCAAAACGGTTTTGCCCCCCCGCCCCCTCCTGCCCCCCGCGTGTTATTCTTACCTTTTATTTGGTCCCATCCCCAATCTATTGCTGCCTCCTGAGTCCCAGCTGATTGGCTAGAAGGAAAAAAACTGTTTAAAATCTTACGGCCGGGCTTCAAAGGGCCGCCCTACAGCTGATCAGTGTTAAAAGGCAGTGTGGTGGTAGACCGGTGCCTCCAAAAATCAATGAGTAGACCAGTACCTCCAAAAACAAATGAGTAGACTGATGCCTGCAAAAATAAATGGGTAGACCAGTGCCTCCAAAAACCAATGAGTAGACCGGTGCCTGCAAAAATAAATGAGTAGACCTGTACAGCTCTGCAAGCAGTTAAAAGCCTGGTAGACCAGTACTTCTGCTAAATCCTAAAGAATTGTCACATGACCATCAAGTCACGCCCACAAAATAAGCCACGCCCACAGAACCAGTAGTAAAAAAAATTAGAACCCACCCCTGAGTTGACTTCCCCCCATCAGCTTCAGCCTTGACCTACCTGCAGTACAAATCCACTTCCTTGATGTCATGGTAAAACTACACAATGGACAACCAAGCAAGTTAAATATGGCATGTGAACGGAGCCATACAATTAGGTCATTTTAATACAAGTTTAGTCAACCTTACGTCTGTTAAGTCTGCATCCACATCTCTTCAACCAACTGCAGTTATTGAAGCCAACCTATTTGCTATTCTTTGCAATCCTTTTTTTAAAAATCCCAGGTTGCAGAAGAAAATATTTTAAATGCTGGAACCTCTCCATTTTACTTACAAGTAGCTCCAGAGTTCTCTTTTGTGTGTTGTTTAATTCTCTTTTGTGTGTTGTTTGTGGGCAAGACACCTAACACCTGTTCAGGTGGATTCTCTGAGGCGTGTAGAAAGGACACTTGAAAAGTTTTGAGCTAAACTCGCAAATATGCAGAACACTAGAAACAATGAATAAACATTCCATTGTAGCACACACGGCTATGCACACATACAGTACTGGAAGCCAGTAACCTTAAGGACAAATGCAGTTGTTGCTTATTTGCAAACTTTGTGATCAGGGACTCCAACTCTTTTGTCTTTTTGCTGTTCTGCAAACAACTCTTGAGTGCAGCCACCACCAGGACATCAAAGGCTTTTTAAGTTGATCAGTTGCATCATGAAGGACATACCTGCGCACACAATGCTAAGATAACCGATAGCGAAGTTACTGAAGGTGCGTCTCAATGTATTAAGGAGAAATTCCCTGACAGTGAGAACAAGTAATCAAACAAGGTTGCCTCCTGGATTTGTGGGTGCTCCACAGTGCTGGGATTCAAATAATTTAACAACCAGTTCTCTGCCCTAATGACCAGCTGGGTAGGCGTGGCTTGGTGGTCATGTGACCGTGTGGGTGTGGCCAACTCAACGTCACTCACATCGATGGGCGCTTCGCCTTAGCTGTTACAATGTCATAAGGGTTAACCAGAGAGGCTGTTTCTTTAAGCAGGGCAATACAGATTAGGCTAGAAACAACACCAGAATGTTTCCTTCCTGCCTTCCTTACAGGATTAGCCCTGTAAAGTGGGGGAAAAAAACAAAATAAGATTTCTTCCAACAACTGGTTTTCTGAACTGCTTAGAAAGTTAACAACTGGTTCTCCCGAATAGATGCGAACTGGCTGAATCCCACCACTGGTGCTCCATTGCTGGAGGTTTTCAAGAAAAGATTGGACAGCCATTTGCCCAGGATGGTATAAAATTACCTGTCTTGGGCAAGGGGTTGGATTAGAAGACCTCCAAGGCCCCTTGCAATCCCATGATTCTATATTTCCTTATCAGATTTTTAACAGATTAACAGAGTTGGAAGGGACCTTATCGGTCATCTAGACCAACCCCCTGCTCAAGCAGGAGATCCTATACCACTTCTGACAAATGGCAGTCCAATGTTTTCTTGAAAGTCTCAAGTGATGAAGCTCCCACAACTTCCGAAGGCAACTTCTGTTCCATTGATTGACTGTTCTCACTGTCAGAAAGTTCCTCCTCATTTCTAGGTTGAATCTCTCCTTGGTCAGTTTCCATCCATTATTCCTTGTCTGGCCTTCAGGTGCTTTAGAAAATAGCTTGACCCCCTCCTCTCTGTGGCAGCCCCTCAAATATTGGAAGACTGCTATCATGTCTCCCCTGGTCCTTCTCTTCACTAGACTAGCCATGCCCAGTTCATGTAACTGTTCTTTGTATGTTTTAGTCTCCAGTCCCCTAATCATCCTGGTTGCTCTCCTCTGCATTTTTTCTAAAGTCTCAACATCTTTTTTTTATAGTGTGGTGACCAAAACTGGATGCAGTACTCTAGGTGTGGTCTTACTAGGCCTTTATAGAGTGGTATTAGTACCTCACTTGATCTTGATTTTATCCCTCTGTCTTTATAGTTCTGCGTTGTGTACATATTCTATGCAAGGTAATGAAACTAAAGCAAACCTGTTGACTCCATCCCCTCAGATCAAGATTAAGCAATTTATGGCGGTTACTTAGGAGGCATCTTAGCAGTAGATGAAAAGTCAATATACACTCACTACATAAAGAGTGTGGATGACAACATGCGGACAACCTGGCCTGCATTTGAAAACTAAACTGGGTTTGGTATGAGTAGTAAATGGATGGGAGCAATTCAGAGGTGGGTTTCAGCAGGTTGTGACCAGTTCTGGAGAACCGGTAGCAGAAATTTTGAGTAGTTCGGAGAACTGGTAGTAAAAATTCTGACTGGCCCCGCCCCCATCTATTCTCTGCCTCCCAAGTTCCAGCTGATCGGGAGGAAATGGGGATTTTGCTGTAACCTTCCCCTGGATTGGGGACAGAATGGAGATTTTACAGTATCCTTCCCCTGCCGTGCCCACCAAGCCACACCACGCCCACCAAGCCATGCCCACAGAAGCGGTAGTAAAAAAATTTGAAAGCCACCATTGGAGCAATTATCAAAAAATCTAAATCTGTAGGTGCAGATTTACAAGGAAAGAAATTTCTCAGAAGGCATTAGCAATGTCCATGAAATTATTAGTTCGTGAGCATGATCTTCAGGGGTGAAAATGTACTTTAAAACACTGTAGCTTTTAGAAACACAAAAGTAAGCACTTCAGTGGGCTTTACTCCCAAATAATAGAGAAGTTTAGATGAAACCTGTCTCAATAGCAATGACTGTGACAAAGATCTTGGAGTCTTGGTGGACACTCACTTAAATATGAGCCAGCAGTGTGTGGCAGCAGCCAAAAAAGCCAATTCAATCCCAGGTTGCATTAATAGAGGGACGGAATCAAGATCAGGGGAAGTATTAGCATTGCTTAATAAGACCACACTTGGAATATTGCATCCAGTTTTGGTCTCCATATTATGAAAAAGATGATGAGATTCTGGAAAGTGCAGAAGACAGCATTAAAAATGATTAGAGGACTGGAGGCTAAAACATATGAAGAACGGTTGCAGGAACTGGGTATGCCTAGTGAAAAGAAGGACTCGGGGCAACATGATAGCAGGGTTCCAATATTTGAGGGGCTGCCATAAAAAAGAGGGGAGGGGGTGTCAGCCTATTTTCCCAAAGCATCAGAAGGCAAGACAAGAAACAACGGATGGAAACTAATCAAGGAGAGAAGCAACCTAGAACTAAGGAGAACATTCCTATCAGTGGGCACCACCAACCAATGGAACTACTTGCCTCCTGAAATTGTGTGTGCTCCGTCACTGGAGGTTTTAAAGAAAAGATTGGACAGCCACTTTTCTGAAATGGTATAGATCAGGGATCTGCAACCTTAAACACTCGAAGAGCCATTTGGACCCATTTCCCACAGAAAAGAAAACACCGGGAGCCACAAAACCCTTCCCGTGACTGACTATTTCTTGAGCGGCCACAAAACTAGCATATGTAGTTGAATTAAACGTTCTGTTTTCTTCTGAAACTTTTCTTTTCTTGGATTTCTCCATGGTTGGCCTACCGGGGGTTGAATAGCTTAATAATCGTGTGCCGGCAGGTGTCGCACATTGGCGGTTGTGACGCATATTTTGAATGACAGGGAGCCGCAGCAGAGGGGTGAAAGAGCCACATGCGGCTCCAGAGCCACAGGTTGCTGACCCCCTGATATAGGTTCTCCTGCTTGAGCAGGGGGTTTGACTGAAGCACCCCCAAGGTCCCTTCCAACTCTGTTCTGAAAAGAACCTCACAAACATTGTTAAGCAGTGAGTCTGGAAGCATCTGGCTGCAGAATGCCTGAAGCACAAACCTTTCATGTATCCCGAGTTAAAATAAAATGATGTAAAATAAATGGCCCCAAGGAAAGAGAATTTGTAGTCCATGCAAATTGCACTAAATTACCTGAAGGGTAATTTTTTTTTTTTTTTTTTGCTTATGTGATTCAAACAAACAATTCTTCTGGTTGGAACAGCAAGCATTAAAGCCCAATTCCTCAACCCCTGGATTTTATTAGCCATTTTCCTGATTTCTGTGCTTTAACAAGGCATTAGCAATGTTAAAGACGGCTTTGGGAACACACATTTCAAGCATGTCTGCACAATGCTAAGTGCAAGAAGCTTGCGTTTTTAAAAAGACCACGAGCAAGATAGAGAAAAGCAATAAAAACTAACGTTTGTCCTGACTGTAACTTTTTTTTTCATCAAAGGAGGTTATCATAAAGGAAATCTCATCTGTGTTGAACAATGCCACTATCTGACTTCACAACAAGAATTCCTTGCCGTTTGCGAACTTTCCAACATCAATCTCTGTGATAAATGGGAGATTTCCTTTCATGATGGCAATTTTTGGAACCAATGGTTACAGCTGATCTTGTGAGGTATTGTTGTGGTCCACTAGCAGCCTATGGAGCTGGTAGTGGAGTCGGACAGTGAGGAGGCTGGGGAGGAACATGGGGCAGTCCTGGAGTCTGGGGAAGGCTTGGACAAGGGCTATGCATCCGAGGCAGAGGTGGGGCCAGGGCCATCTGGGAGTTTTGCGCGGACTTCGGAGCCTCCAGAGTCGGACATCAGAGAGGCAGAGGAACAGGGGGAGCCTGTTCCTAGTCCGCGCATGCGCAGAGCTGCCAAAAGACAAAAACAGGTAAAACAAAAGGGACAACTCGGGAGTAAGGCCTGGAGATGATTGGCCCCTCCCATAAGCCTTAAAAGAGGAGCAAAGGCATGTGGGCCCTTTGCAGGAAAGCAACATTGTTAATTCTCTTCCCAGTCGGCATCTCTGTTTGATTCTGGACTCTGTGTGGCTTTGCCAAGTAGGTCTTTGGCAGTGTCAAGGGGGATAAAGGTTGGTGATTATCCCGAAGGACTTCTCCCGAAGGACTTTTTGCAACTAATTGGGACTCAGCTGTGAATGAACGTAATTCTCAGCTGTTGCAATAAAAGAGGTTTTTGGGACTACTCGTGTGTTTTAATGACTCAGGAAGCCTAGGTCACAACAGGTATAATAAGGCCTACCTTCAGAAGAGAAAGAGAAAAAAATATTAAGGTGAACGAAGATGTATTTATTGAAGCCAATATTAAAAAGTCAAGATACGTGTAAATATGTAATAAATGCAATATATTTCTAAAATGCCGAATGTTCTGCCCCAGGCAGTGTCCAGTTAAATGCTTCTAAGTGGTCTAGAAAAAGATAGCAAAAGTAGATGCAATTTACACATTTACACATTCCAATAGACAATATATTCTTGGACGATCATTATGTCTTTTTCCTCTTGAAACAAAAAAATATTGTTCCGAATCTGTTCTTCAAAAAAACAAGAAAAGACTAATTCGCTTGTCATCAAGTAAGGCATTTAAAAGATGAAAAAGAGTAACCTTTTAAAATTATAAATTCAAAAATAGGCATTTCTGGTTGAATCTTATACACGTAGTCCTTGACTGATGACCATAATGAAGCCCAATGTAGTGAAACATTTGTTAAGTGTGTTTTCCACAATTTTACCATCTCTCTTGCCGCATTTGTTAAGTGAATCATTGCGGTTGTAAAATTAGTAACATGGCTGTTAAGTGAACCTGGTTTCCCCATTGACTTGGCTTGTCAGAAAGTCGCAAAAGGGGATCCCATGGCCCTGGGACCCTGAAACCATCAGAAATGTGAACCAGTTGTCAACAGTCTGAATTTTGATCATGTGGGATATAGCAACAGTGGTAATAGCAATAGCAATTTTGGGGTTAAAAAAATATAAGACAGGGCAGTGATGGGATTCAGCCAGTTCGCACCACTTCGGGAGAACCGGTTGTTAACTTTCTGAGTAGTTTGGCAAACTGGTTGTTGGAAGAAATAATTAGGGCAGAGAACTGGTTGTTAAATTACTTGAATCCCACCACTGAGACAGGGTCTTATTTTCAGAGAAACACGGTAAGCAGTTTACAGAATCAGCATATTTGCCCCCAATAATCTGGGTCTTCATTTTACCGACCTTGGAAGGATGGAAGGCTAAGTCAACCTTGAGCCTGGTGAACTTCGATCTGCCAAGCTGCTGGCAGCCGGTGATCAGCAGAAGTGGCCTGCAGTACTGCACTCTAACCACTGCGCCATCGCGGCTCATAAGAATGTAAAAGGTAAGTATGAAAAAGGGCCATAAGTCTTCTTTTTTTTTTTAGTGATGTTGTAACTTTGGTCACTAAAAGAACTGTTATAAATTGAGGACTGCCTGCATATAAAGTTCATTGATCAATCTTACATTCATGTCACTGTGAATATTATCCCCTTGTCTGATTTGCTAACAAACTCTAGTTGGGTAATAAGCGAATGATCAAGGCTAATAGGAAAGTCAGGCAGGCATTCTTCCACATTGGAAGGGCTGGCAAAAGATGTTGATGTTTCTTTACGAATCAGACGTGATGTTTAAAAAGTGTCGCTTCTCCAGTAATATCGCACTACTAACCAGAGCATACAAAACATTTGCTAGACCAATTCTTGAATACAGCTCATCTGTCTGGAACCCGCACTGCATATCATTAATACAATTGAATATGTCCAGAAATATTTCACAAGAAGAGTCCTCCGCTCTTCTGCTCGCAACAAAATACCTTATGCCACCAGACTTGAAATTCTGGGCCTAGAAAACTTAGAACTACGCCGCCTTCGGTGTGACCTAAGCGTAGCTCATAAAATCATCTGCTACAATGTCCTACCTGTCAAAGATTACTTCAGCTTCAACCACAACAATACACGAGCACACAATAGGTACAAACTTAAAGTGAACCACTCCAAACTCGATTGCAGAAAATAGGACTTCAGCAACAGAGCGGTCAATGCCTGGAATGCACGACCTGACTCTGTGGTTTCATCCCAAAACCCCCAAAAGTTTAACCTAAGATTGTCTACTGTTGACCTCACCCCATTCCTAAGAGGTCTGTAAAAGGCGTGCATAAGAGCACCAGCGTGCCTACTGTCCCTGTCCTAATGTTTCCTCTATTTGTATCTATTTTATGTATTCAATTCATGCGTATGAGGACCCGGATTGTGGGGGCAATAAGCTGACTTTGTATAAAAAAGAACACCGCTTGGTGGGGGGGAAGAAAGCCCTACTAAGCAGGTATATACAAAAGTATGAAGGCTATTGTTTAACGCATTGTAAGCCACCCTGAGTCTCTGGAGAAGGGCGGCATATAAATTGAACCAACCAACCAACCAACCAACCAACCAATCAATCAATAACCTAATACGTTCTTGATAAATAAATATAGAAAATAAAATAAGTGGGCCTATCACCATGATGAAATATATAGGCAATCGGACTTTCCAATCTTGCATCACCACAGCTGAGATCGTAAGAGGAAGAATTGGCAAAGAACCCAATCTTAAACTACATACCAAAACAATGAATGAAATTGTTTGCTCACCTGGAAAGGTTGTCTTGGAATTCCAGACCGTACAATGTACAAGGCATATACAAAAAGAGGAGAAGGACAAAGAGCATGAGGTAGGCCTGACTAGGTGGCTCAGTGGCTAAGACACTGAGCTTGTCGATCAGAAAGGTCGGCAGTTCGGCGGTTCGAATCCCTAGTACAGGTCTCCTGCATGAGCAGGGGGTTGGACTAGATGACCTTCAAGTTCCCTTCCAACTCTGTTACCGTGCGAACACCAATTAGCAACGGTTGAGATCCCCAGTAGAGCAAAAACCAAAGCTTGGTATCTTCTTTGACACCCGAAGCGGTAAAAGAGGAAGTACAGAATAAGACCTTCTTGCATTCGGTCTTCCATCTTTATCTTCATCATCTTCAGTTTCATCATCTTTTTTTTTTTGAAATAATTTTTATTACAATTTTCCTTTACACAACTCTAGTACATAATCAACAGACTGGGTCATTTTTATATACTTCGGATCAACATTCCATACAATATATACATTATATACACTCAATATCTAATCCTCAATAGCCTTATGTATATTTCCAATTTTTATTTCTATTATCTATCCAGGTGTACCATGTTTCTCAAACCACATAAAATTCTGAATCATCTTTTTCTTTTAGTTCTAAGGTCAGTTTATCCATTTTGGTACATTCATATATCTTCTGAATACTCAATCCCTCTGGTGGTGTATTGCGTTCCTTCCAGTATTGCACAAACGCAATTTTTGCCGCTGTTAATATGTGTAGAATCAAATATCTTATCTTTCTATCGAATTTTGTTTTCAGTATTCCCAGGAGAACTGTTCCGGGTTTAATTCTATTCGACATTTTATTAGCTCTTGTAGCCATCTTTGTCTCTTAGTCCAGTACTTTTTCGCTTTAGGACAAAGCCACCAAGCATGAAAGAAGGTACCTTGACGTTGGTTACATTTCCAACAATTTGGGCTTAGCTTCGAGTACATTTTAGCCAGCCTTGCTGGGGCTAGGTGCCAGTGGTAGAGCATTTTATACTGATTTTCCTTATAAGCAGCTGATTTTGTTATAGTATAATTTTTGTTCTAAATTCTTTCCAATTGTCTAAATCTATATTATGTCCTATGTTTTTAGCCCATGCAATCATCGGTTCTTTCACCATCTCCTCTACTCTATCAAAGAGCCGAGCTGGCGCAGTGGTTAGAGTGCAGTACTGCAACTACTTCAGCTGACTGCTAGTTCAGCAGATCAGCAGATCAAATCTCACCGGCTCAAGGTTGACTCAGCCTTCCATCCTTCCGAAGTAGGTAAAATGAGGACCCAGATTGTTGGGGGCAATATGCTATTTAGTATACTGTCTTTGTTGTAAGCCGCCCAGAGTCCTCAGAGAGTGGGCAGCATAGAAATACGAAAAACAAACAAACAAACAAACAAACAAACAAATAAATTCTAATAAATAATTGTATATTTTGGATATTAATTTTCCTTCAGGGCCTATCAACAATTTGTCTAGTTGGTTTGGTTCCATGTCAATTCCATATTCTTCCACATCTCTCTTGTATCTAAATTGCAGTTGTAAATATGGCCACCAATCAATAGAAATTCCCTGTTCCTTTAGTATCTGGTTGTTTTTAAGCTTCCCTTGTTTATCTAAAATTTCTGAATATCTGGGCATTTTGCTTATATCTAACGTGTTGGGGTGGATCATTGCTTCCATAGTGGATAACCAACCAGGGATTTTCATGTAATGTTTTTTTCTTATATCCTCCCAAATTCGTAACAATGCATCTCTTATTTTGTGTCTATAAAAGTATGAATGTGTCCTATTTCCTTTATCCCACATAAAGGCATGGCACCCCTTTTGCAGATTGTGTCCTTCCAGTGTTAATTTCTGGAGGCAAGTCATTCAAGAAGATGAATTGTTTCACTGATTAATTGTTCTAACTATCAGGGAATTTCTCCTTAGTTCTTTTTTTTTTTAAATTTGATTTATATGCCGCCCTTCTCCGGAGACTCAGGGCGGCTTACAATGCATTAAGCAATAGCCTTCATACTTTTGTATATTTTTATACAAAGTCAGCTTATTGCCCCCACAATCCGGGTCCTCATTTTACCTACCTTAGAAAGGATGGAAGGCTGAGTCAACCTTGAGCCTGGTGGGATTTGAACTTGCAGTAATTGCAGGCAGCTGATCTTAATAACAGTTAATGACAGAGCTCTGGTGAAAATGCCACCAGAGTTCTTAGTTGCTTCTCTCCTTGATTAGTTTCCATCCATTCTTCTTGTCCTGCCTTCAGGTGCTTTGGAGAATAGATTGACTCCCCCGTCTTCTTTATGGCAACCCCTTAGATATAGGAAGACTGCTATCATGTCCTTCTTTTCATTAAACTAGACATACCCAATTCCAGCAACTGTTCTTCATATGTTTTTAGCTTCCAATCGCCAAATCATCTTTATTGCTCTTCTCTGAATATGGCCAGCATGGCTATTGTCAATTTTGGAAGACAGTTTTCTTTTTTGCTTCCTAATTGCCATATATTTTAGCTTGGGAAATTGGGAGGGTTTTTTTGTTGGAGTGGTACAAAGTTAGTTATAACAATATTCCGTATTCAAGGACTTTTGCCTGCGTCTGATAGAGACTGCCTGAAGATTGTATCCAGTTGAGTGTGAAGAGTTGATTGGACTATGTGACGAACTTGTGGGTGTGGGGCAGGGCTCTGAACTGTTAGCTGGGTGGAGAAAACCTGGAAGCTTTCAGATTCGGGTTTTCCCAGATGTGCCAACATGACATCTCTAATAAATTGGAACTTTGAGGAACCTCAGGCCTCGGAGTTTTATTTCGTTGGGAGTGTTCCTTGGAACCCTGACAACTATACACTAAAGACATATGGAATGCTGTTACCTTCCCACTGAAATGGTACCTGTTTACCTACTCGCATCTGCATCAGCAGTGAAATCCTCTGAAGTCTGCTACCAGTTTTGTGAGTCTGCTACTGAGCACGCACTTTGTGCACGCATGCACACCTGAGGCAGGCCAGCGCAGCACTAAAAAAGGAACATTTTGAAGCCTTCCAAATCTGCAAAGGTAAGTAGAACAGTGAGGGGGGGAAATCTGCTATGCCACTTGATTTAGATTAGCTAAAAAGCTAGGCACTAGCACAAGTATGGAAATCAGATCGCTTGCCAACGGACCAGGAAGTAATTCAAAAAATTTATACATGTGCGGAGATGGATAAATTAACTTTGGAATTAAGAGACAAGGAAGACTCAAAATATTTTAAAGTATGGAATAGATGGTACAAGTGGATAAATCAAAAGAAAAAAGGGTAAAGACGAAATACAACGAAAATCAATGTAATAAAGAAGCACCGTCAGATAGATAAAATAGGAATAAGTCACTGTTTGTATATGTATGTATGTATAGTTACACGTATTTGGTTTATATGTTGTGTCGTCTATTGTTTATGTAATTTTATGATTAAGAAAATTTGTATATTTTATAATATTTTTAAATGCAAAAAAGTTTGTTTTTTAAAATTAAAAAAAATAGATTAGCTAAAAAGCAGGAAATTCTAGCTTAATATAAATCACACATTTATTTATTTATATTTATTTT
Source organism: Ptyas mucosa (assembly GCA_012654045.1). NCBI lineage: Eukaryota > Metazoa > Chordata > Lepidosauria > Squamata > Colubridae > Ptyas > Ptyas mucosa. The sequence goes on along the minus strand of WNWU01000019.1, from coordinate 1,250,648 downwards.
ATTAGTTCGATTTATATGCCACCCTTCTCCAGAGACTCAGAGCGGCTTACAATGAATTAAGCAATAGCCTTCATACTTTTGTATATACCTGCTTAGTAGGGCTTTCGGCCCCCCCAAGCGGTGTTCTTTTTTATACAAAGTCAGCTTATTTCCCCCACAATTCGGCTCCTCGTTTTACCTACCTTAAAAGGATGGAAGGCTGAGTCAACCTTGAGCCTGGTGAGATTTGAACTTGCAATAATTGCAGGCAGCTGGCAATTAAGTTCTACTTTAACAGCACTTAGTCCACTGCGCCACCAGGCTCTTAAATCACAGCTGATCGTCGAAAATACGGGTTCGCCTGAACCAGTAGCATTTCGTTTACTACCAGTTCGCACGAACCGGTCCGAACCGATAGTATTTCACCCCTGATTTGCATGCTTTCGAACTGCTAGGTGGGCAGGAGGTGGAGCAATTAACAGGAGCTCACCCCATTGCACGGAGCTCAGGTCTTGAACCTGGGCTGGCAGCTCTCCACCTCTTTAACCACTGAGCCATTGTGCCTCCTAAGATTCCGCCATCATCTCAGTACCAATTTAAAAATGGTTGAAGCCATAGGTCACCAACTCTTGTGAAATTGTAGCGTCTCCTGTGATTTTATGAATTTGTGGCATGCTTATTCCATGTATTAGTGTTTTCTCATGGTCATTGGCTAACCTTTTTACTCCTTTATCTAAAGATGTCTTTCAAGGCTATCAACTAGATTGACACCGCATTACTGAGCAAACTCTCCCAGCTCTTGAAACTATTGAATCGCAGCCTGAAACATGAAAAGGACTCACACATCTTAATAAAATCTGGATAAATCCTCTTGTGTGGAAATTGTATTCTGATGAGGAATTTCTCATTCCAAATACAGTAAAGCCGTATTTAAAGTTTTAGTGACAGATCAAATTGAGCTGGAAATAAATCCATGTTGAGAAGTTATGCAGATCATGTCTCATGCAGGGCTGAAAACTTTTTTAACGGCAGGGACCATACTTACCTATTCAGAAAGGATGAGAACTGCAATGGACGGGGGGGAAAAATACATGTGTCATTAGTCTGGCCAGAATTAAAATTTTCTCTTTTCCTTCTCCAAGTTTTAATGTTTTAAATTTTAATGCTCGAGCAACGGGTTGGAATAGAAGACCTCCAAGGTCCCTTCCAACTCTATTATTTTACATTCTATGCAGTGGTGAAATCCAAATTTTTTTACTCCCGGTTCTGTGGGAGCTTGATGGGCATCACAGGGGAAGGATACTGCAAAATCTTCATTCCCACCCCACTCCAGGGGAAGGATATTGCAAAATCTCCATTCCCTCCCCACTCCAGGGGAAGGATATTGCAAAATCTCCATTCCCTCCCCACTCCGGGGCCAGCCAGAGGTGGTATTTGCCGGTTCTCCGAACTACTCAAAATTTCCGCTACCGGTTCTCCAGAACCTTTCAGAACCTGCTGGATTTCACCCCTGGTTCTATGTCTTAATTTCTTTATAAGCCTATTGTAGGGTCTTCATTAAAATGTTTTTGTTGCTGCTTCAAAACTATGTTAGGATACAGATAGTCCTCGACTTACAACATTCACTTAGTGTCCATATACAGTAGTGGCCAAAATTGCGGAAACCTTTTGGGAAAAGTGTATTTTATAAAACTAGCTAATAACACCACTTTTTTTTTTGGACTAGTACCATAAAATTATATATCAATGGAAAGATAATTTAATCAAGAATGTAATGCAATAACTTTTATGAAGGATTTGCTATTAGAGTAGCAGTTACAGTATAAAGAAAAAAGTGAAACACGTAGAAAAAACGAGATATACAAAAAATATCATCATAGAAAAAACAAGATACAAAAATTATCACCATGTCACTTAAGACTTAGTTGGGTAAACTTTAGCATGAATTACAGCCTTACAACGTCTTCCCATGGAGTGAACCAAGTCTTTTAGTTCTATAGCTGTGAAACCAAGATTGAATGATTGCTTCTATTAACTGGGTTTTATTGCTGAGTCGCTTCTGACTAGCAAGTTTCTTTAGTTGGCTCCATAGATTTTCAATTGGGTTAAGGTCTGGGCTATTCCCAAGTCATTCCAGCAGCGGAATAGGATTATCTTGAAACTCCAAAAAAAAAAAAAAAAGTGGTGTTATTAGCCATGAAACCTCAAAAATACAGTTTCTGTAATCACCTTTTGTGATCTTCTGATAGGCAAAGTCAATGGGGAAGCCAGATTCCCTTAACAACTGGGTTACTCATTTAACAGCTGGAGTGATTCACATGATCACCGTAACAAGAAAGGTCATATAAAATGGGGCAAAACTCACTTAACAACTGTCTCATTTAGCAACAGAAGTTTTGGGGCTCAATTATGGTTGTAAGACAAGGACTACCTGTACATGACCTGGATATCTGGCTTTATCTTCGGTACCTGCCTAGCAATCAAAATGGAATGGGAATTCTTTCTTGAAGGTAACATGTTTGCAAGCTCCTTCGCTCTATGACAACTCCCGTGTGGGCTATTTATTATAGAGGCCCATCTCAGTTCTAGAATTCCTCCACTGTCCACTTAGAGTTTGCACCAAATGTAGCTTGATCTCAGCATGTTCTTGTTCTGACCTAGGCTCCCTGAGAAAGCTTAAATCACACGCTTAGTCCAGGGTGGGTTCTACTTACCTTTACTACCAGTTTGCATCGTGCCCGTGTGCGTGCACTCGCTTCGTTCACTTGCGTGCTCTTCTGCACATGTGCAGATCGCCTATGATGACGTCTGGGTCAGTGGGTGGAGCCTCCTGTCAGTTTTACTACCGGTTCTTGCAAGCCGGTCTGAACCGGGGGCAACCCACCACTGGCTTAGTCCCAAAAAATCCTCTTTTATTTAAATGGCTGTGAATTATGGTCATTCACAGCCCGTAATAATTCACAACCATTCTGTGAAAAGTCCGACAGATGTCTGCCACAGTGTTTCAAGGTAATGCTGATAAGCACCCACCTTTATCTCCCTTGAAACGCTGCCAGAGACCTAATTGCCAATTAGTTTCGCAAGGCCAAACAGAGCACAGAGTCAAATGGAGCTGAACTGACCAGAATGGACAAATTGCTTCCTGCAAATGTCTTATGGGAGGGGCCAATCATCTCCAAGCCTTACTCCCAAGTCGCCCCTTTTGTCTTAACTGTTCTTGCCTCCTGGCAGCTCTGCGCACACACGCACTGGGAACAGGGTCCCCCTGTTCTTCTGCCTCGATGATGTCAGATTCCGGAGGCGCTGGAGGTAGCACATAACTACCAGATGGCCTGGCCCCCTCTCTACCTCCAACGCAGAGCCCTCTTCCAAGCCTTCCCCAGACTCCAGGACTCGCCCACGTTCCTCCCCAATCTCCTCACTGTCCGAATCTGCTGCCAGCTCTGCTGGCCGCTGGCGGACCACAACAGTTCTTACCTAGGTTGAACTTCTGCTGAAGTGTACTTCTGTGTCAGTTGCAAGGAATCGGAACAACACAGTGAGTAGATCAGAGTTGCTTTTTCATTGCTGCTTGCCTATTTACAAGAATCTCACCGACACTGCCTTCATACTCTTGAAAACAGCCAGATAAGGCTTCAGGGATTCTGGGGGAGGTCAAGCCTGTGTTGCTTCCTGCTCTGTAAGGACTCTAAGTTAGTTGGTTTCTTCACTCCTCCTCTCACTCTAGCTTAGCGGTCTCCATCCATTCCAGCTCAGCAGCCTGGCGGAGGCAATGGTGGGGAGAGAAAGGATGGTTTTGCGTGCGTGCGCACACTCGCCCATCACTTCTGCAGCCTGGTTCCAAATGGGCTGTGGCCCAGGGGTTGGGGACCGCTGCTCTGGAAGCACAAAATGGAGAAGGCAAAATGGAGAGAGGGAGAAGCTAGTGTCCTCAAGCTTATATACAGAACAGTTAAGCCACGCCCAGGCTCCAAACTGTGTCTTATGACCCCGTACAATAAATACTAAGTTTCAGTTACCAAACAGCCCTCATTGGCTGACCTGTTGCTATGCCCTATTCCAGTTCATGAATATACTCTGACAAAGACCAGCTGATAAGAAACCATGCGCTATATGTAATACTTCTGAATATTTATGTGACCTCTTCTACCCCATACTATACATTAGCAGTGAAATCCAGCCAGATCTATCCGGCTTGCGCGAACTGGTAGCACCGGTGGCGGGAGGCTCTGCCCACCTGCCAGGATGTCACTGTATCCCATTTTTTACCTTCTGCGCATGTGTAGAAGAGACATGCAAACTTATTGCATGCGCACTTCTGCACACTCCCATTCCTGAACCGGTAGCTAAGGTAAGTGGATTTCACCACTGCTATACATCCTTCCTTTCAGAGACATGTCTCCACACCAACTCAGAAACACATATACATTAAAAAATGCACACATGCAACATATTATATATGATTCAGTATCAGGAAGAAATGCGCATCGAGAGAGGGAGAGGTCTGACTTTATGAACTTACCAGGAAGATGAAGGATACATTTAGCTCATCTGAAATTTAGCAACCTTTAAGCCACCGTCTTTATAGGATCAAGTTTGAGCATCACTCCATAGCTGAAATCTTTGTGGACCACACCTCTCCATTAAAGGGAAGGTTGGTCTTCTCTGCATCTACGTGGGTTGCTCTTGGCCTCCTCCACGGGGTGACGTGGCTTTTTTTAATATACTTTTAATTCCAACCTGTTAATTTCTACGGTTAACTGTGCCGGGGATGTTTGCCAAATTCAGCTCATGTTCGTTCTTGTTTCAGAACTAAGCACCCCATCCAGGTGTGGCCTTGGCAAGGCTGATAATAATTATACACTTTCCCTGACCTTTTTCACAAACCCTCCTTGTAAATAAGCATGTAACTCTTTACTTCTACCTATCTCCCCCTTTCTCTGAGAAAAAGGGCTGTAATATAATACTGATTCAAATTTACAGAGGTGGCTGTGCTGGTCCTTTCTGTCTCTAAAAATGCAGGATAGTATTACCCACTTTCTTTTTTCTTGCTATGGATTCTAATTCCAAATGTGAAAAAGCCAACATCGAGGCCACCAATCTTTCCTGTGGGTAGGAAAATTCAGCTGTGAGTCTTGCAGGACCAACTTCAACATGCCTGCACATTCTTTTTCCCTTTCAGGGATCTGTTGCTGGCTCTCTTCGCTTCTGATCAAATTATCTAAGGCAGTGATGGCTAACCTTTTTGCCGTCGCGGGCCAAAAGCGGGGAGGAAAGTGGGGGGTTGCAGGTGCGTGTGCCCACATCCATAATTCAATGTGCCCCGCCCTCCCACGCATGTGCATGTGACCCCCCCCCCACACTTCCCCCTGCTTTTGGCACATGATGGCACATTGGGCCTGGTAGGCCCGTTTTTCCCCCTTCCCAGGCTCCAGAGGCTTTCTAGGAGCCTGGGGAGGGCAAAAACAGCCTTCCCCATTCCCCCGGAGGCCTTCCAGAGGCTGGAAACAGCCAGTTTCCCAACTTCCGGTGGGACCGGAAGGCCTGAAAATCAGTTGGCCGGTGCGTGCATGCGCGCTGGAGCTGAGCTAGGGCAACACTTGTGTGCCCACCAATATGGCTCCCTGTGCCACCTGTGGCACCCGTGCCATAGGTTCACCATCACGGATCTAAGGCATCCTTCAAGGTCTTTTTTTCTGTAAATCAAGTCTATGTTCTTTTGAGCCTAATACATCCATCAGCTACGCAACACAGCCTGCATGGTTGCCTCGCTCCACCAGTTATTTTGATTCTTTCTGAAACAATTAAATTTTAGGAAAGAAATGATAAAGTATAAAGGGGCTTGGGATTCTCTGCAGGTGAGTTCTCTGAAAGCAGAAAGGAAGGGGACCATTGCTTTTGTCCTAGCAGGAAAAGCTGGCAAAAGAAAGGTTTAAATTAAAAATGGAGTTAGATCTGATTGGGAATGGAAGGAAGGAAGGAAGGAAGGAGAGGGAAAGGAAGGAAGGAAGGAAGGAAGGAAGGAAGGAAGGAAGGAAGGAAGGAAGGAAGGAAGGAAGGAGAGAGAAAGGAAGGAAGGAAGGAAGGAGAGGGAAAGAAAGGAAGGAAGGAGAGGGAAAGAAAGAAAGAAAGGAAGGAAGGAAGGAAGGAAGGAAGGAAGGAAGGAGAGGGAAAGGAAGGAAGGAAGGGGAAAGGAAGGAAGGAAGGAAAATAGCAGTAGCACTTAAACTTATATACCTCTTCAAAGTGCTTTTACAGCGATTTTACAGAGTCAGCCTATTGCCCCCAATAATCTGGGTCCTCATTTTACCCACCTCGGAAAGATGGAAGGCTGAGTCAACCTTGAACTTGGTGGGACTTGAACTGCCAAACTGCTGGCAATCAGCAGAAGTAGCCTGCAGTACTGCACTCTAACCACTGCACCACCATGACTCATGATATCATGAAACTATTTTTTTTGTTTTTGTTTTCATGGTTAAGATTCTTAACTGCCTTGAGAGACTTCATTTTTGGGAGGAAAAAGATGGTGGGTAATGTTTTGTTAAAATAAGCATGGATGCTTTCTTCGATGTAGGTTAGTTTGAAATATCCAACTCTCTTTTGGGTTTATCATCCATCTCCTCCTTGTATTTCAAATGTGGAATGCTTCACTTTATAATATTCACCTTAATTGACCTGAGCATCCTCAATGTCCTTTTAGGGCGCCTTCAAATAAAACCCAAGAACAAGGAAGCCCACAGAAAGACAATGTAGTGTAATAGTTAAAAGTGCTGGACTGGGAGCAGAAAGACCCAGGTTGTAGGCCTCTTAGTCACAGAAGCCAGCTGGCTGACTAAGGGCCAGTTACTGCCTCTCACCCTTATAATCGGAAGTCAATAGAAACTCCCAAAAAGCTAAGGACAAAATCTCATCCCAATGGGACTGGTCCATACCATGTGTGCCAGTAGAAGGGGTTTGCTGCAGACCCCATCAGTCAGGGAATTACAAATGGTGGGGTCCAGGAGAAGGGCCTTTTCTGCGGTGGCTCCCACCCTCTGGAACATCATGCCCTTTGAAGCCTTAGTAAGACCACACCTAGAGTACCGCATCCAGTTTTGGTCACCACACTATAAAAAAGATGTTGAGACTTTAGAAAGAGTGCAGAGAAGAGCAACCAGGATGATTAGGGGACTGGAGGCTAAAACATACGATGAACAGTTGCAGGAACTGGGCATGGCTAGTCTAGTGAAGAGAAGGACCGGTAGAGATATGATAGCAGTCTTCCAATATTTGAGGGGCTGCCACAGAGAGGAGGGAGTCAAGCTATTTTCCAAAGCACCTGAAGGCCAGACAAGGAATACTGGATGGAAACTGACCAAGGAGAGATTCAACCTGGAAATAAACAGAAATTTCCTGATAATGGGAACAATCAACCAATGGAACAGAAGTTGCCTTCAGAAGTTGTGGGAGCTTCCTCACTGGAAGCTTTCAAGAAGAGACTGAACTGCCATCTGTCAGAAATGATGTAGGGTCCCCTGCTTGGGTGGGAGGTTGGACTAGATGACCGATAAGGTCCCTTCCAACTCTGTTCATCTATAATTTGCAAACACAAATAGAGTGAAATTCGGTTTCCCAGTGGAGCTGCATGTTCACAAGAATACATACCTACACACACACACACATACACACACACTACAAGGAGTCCTGGTGGCACAGTGGACTAATTCACTGTTATTAAGATCAGGTGCTTGCAATTACTGCAAGTTCAAATCCCACCAGACTCAAGGTTGACTCAGCCTTCCATCCTTTCTAAGGTAGGTAAAATGAGGACCCAGATTGTGGGGGCAATAAGCTGACTTTGTATAAATATATAAAAGTATGAAGGCTATTGCTTAACGCACTGTAAGCCGCCCTGAGTCTCCGGAGAAGGGTGGCATATAAATCAAATTTAAAAAAAAAAAAGTGTCACCCAAGAATCAGCACATAGACACTTCCACACCAAGGATAAGTTTCCCTATATAACTCTTCCGCTGTATCGCATTTCTCTGCAGCTGCCCCTAAAAAGTAAACTCTTGCTTTTAGGAATAAATATTTCTTCTTTCCTCACAGCTGTCTGGATCTCATTTTTATTTATTCTTGCAACAACTCCAGCTCGAGTTGGAGCCCCAAATTATTCTGACCTTTCCTTAGCCATCTTTGTTAATTTTTATGGTAATATAATATCATTTTAATGTTTTATATTGTCTGGGGTTTTTTTTAATCTTGTAGGCTACCAAGGATTGCTTGATGGCAAAATGGGTGGCCTATACAATTTAACCAATAAACTAAATGAATCGCTTTTGCAGTCTTGCCAAGAAAGCTATAAAGTCATTAAGAGTCAAAATTAATTTGAAGGCACAAAAATGTGAAAAGAAAAGAAATCATATGGATATTGTAGAGAAGGGGTGTCAAACTTGATTTCATTGAGGACCGCATTGTTTGATCTCGGGGGACTGAGTGGGCCAGGGTAGGCATGGCCAACTCGACATCACTCATGTCGTGGGAGCCTATGGAAGCCTGAACGCTCTGCCAGCGAAAACAGAGCTTGCAGCCCTCCCGAGCTCTGTTTTCCCTGGCAGTGGGCTGCAGGAGGCCGTCGCAGCCGAAAATAGAGCTCGGTTGGGCCTCATTGCAGCCCTCCCGAGCTCTGTTTTTGCTGGCAGAGTCACCGCAGGCCGGTCGTTCACTGTTTCTGGGGTGGCTCCGCAGGCCATCTAAGCACTCTGTGGGCTTGATCTGGCCCACGGCCTTTGAGTTTGACACCCCTGTTGTAGAGGAAGTTAAAATTACTTGCAGAAGTTTTCATACATTAGTAACAGAGGTGGGTTTCAGCAGGTTCTGACCAGTTTGGGAGAACCAGTAGCAGAAATTTTGAGTAGTTCGGAGAACCGGTAAATGCCATCTCTGAGTGGCCCCGCCCCCATCTATTCTCTGCCTCCCGAGTCCCAGCTGATCGGGAGGAAATGGGGATTTTGTAGTAACCTTCCCCTGGATTGGGGAGGAAATGGGGATTTTACAGTATCCTTCCCCTGCCACGCCCAACAAGCCACGCCCAACAAGCCACACCCACAGAACTGGTAGTAAAAAAAATTGCAACCCACCACTGATTAGTAAATACAAAAACTGCCAGAGTGGGTTTTTTAATTCCACATACATCATCAATGTATCTCCTTTGTTCCCAAGATATTTCAGAGCAATAATGGCTGATAGTTAGTTCGAATGAATGAAGGATGATGTAAAAATAAATAAATAAATAAATAAATAAATAAATGAATGAATGAATGAATGAATGAATGAATGAATGGAAGGATACATTATTGACAACAATCTCACGGTTTGCCTTCAGATTAAATGTATAGTTTTGAAAGAATGCCATCGTAATACCCTTTGGCACCAAGATATTGAATTGAGATTTATTTATTTAATTGCCGATGATGCTGCAGACAAAAATTTGAATGACTAAGCCGCTTTCAAAGCCAGGATGTTCCTACGGTTTCTCATGACTAATAAATCCTGATCACAACTTAATTGCTAAGAAATGATTTCTCCGTTGCTTAATAGCCAATTTTCTTCATTCTTCATTCGTTTCCCTCCTCTTGACACTAGAGTTATAATATACCCATTTGTCTGCACTTCGGTGAAAATGGATTGTTTGCCCCCATTCTTTCAAAACCTATGTTGAATTATTATTTCATGGTAATACTATTTTGGATGTATTTTGCTATTTTGGGAAGAATGGACCCACTCTGTTAAAAATGACTTTGTTGTATAAAAAGCCATTACTTTCACCTGCCTTTTGATTTATGTTCTAAATTAAACAATGGTTTTCCAGGCAATGGATGGAAAAAGCTAAAGACTTAAATATCAAGTACCAGGACTGGAAAAGGACTCAAATCAGATTTGGTACAGTCCCAGATTGCAGGTAGTCCTTGAGTTACGCCCACAATTGGGATTGGAATCTCTGTTGCCAATGTTGCAGTCCTTAAGTGAGTCATGCCTGATTTTATGACCTTTTTAGCTGCAGTTGTTAAGCGAATCCGGCTTCTACTTTACTTGTTGGAAACCCTCTGGGAAGTTCACCAATGGTGATCACATCCAGAGGTGGGTTTCAAATAATTTTACCACTGGTTCACCGTGCACCGAAAATGTGAGTGCGCGCATACACGCACATGCTCTCTTCATGTGTGCATGTGCCTTCCACACATGCGTGTGGCCTTCAGCGCATGGGGCGGCCTTCAGTGCATGCGCTTGCATGCATCCGCGTGGCTTAGAAAATGTGGCTAAATAGGATAGCATAGCACTGGTGCGGATGGGTGGGGCACACCCACAGGTCGCCAGTATCACTTTGCCCAAACCGGCTGAATACCACCACTGATCACATGACTGAGGGAATGTTGCAATGGTTGTAAGTGTGAATATTGGTTTAGCACCATCATAACTTTGAAATGGTTTTCAGTTGATACCAGATTCTGGGGAGAATCAGACAAAATTTTGAAGGCTAAAGTCCTATGGAGAAGAAGAGTATTATAATAATAATAATAATAATAATAATAATAATAATGATGATGATGATGATGATGATGAAAAAATCACAAAGTACCGGGACTTGCAAATTGAAGTTGAGCAACTGTGGAAAAAGAAATTGTGTGTTGTCCCGATTGTAATTGGAGCCCTTGGAGCAATACCCAAAGGGCTACCCCGCTATTTAGAAATTCTAAATTTACCAGACTTGAACATTTTGACTCTACAAAAAACCACCCTACTCGGAACAGCTTACATCCTCCGACGATACCTTAACAGTTCCTTGGTCCTTGGGTAGCTGCTGAGCTATTAACCAGCCAGAGCCTTGGATAGTACAGTGGTCTAAAGCCCTGTTATTAACATCAGCTGCCTGCAATTATTGCAGGTTCGAATCTCACCAAGGCTCAAGGTTGACTCAGCCTTCCATCCTTTCTAAGGTAGGTAAATTGAGGACCCAGTTTGTGGGGGCAATAAGCTGACTTTGTATAAATATACAAAAGTATGAAGGCTATTGTTAACGCATTGTAAGCCGCCCTGAGTCTCCGGAGAAGGGCGGCATATAAATCAAATAAAAAAAAAAATTGTAAGCCACCCTGAGTCTCCGGAGAAGGGCGGCATATAAATCAAATTTAAAAAAAAAGGCTATGAGTCTCACCAAAGATTAACCATAATAATAATAACTTTATTGTCATTGTACGTGTATACACAGTATACCCAAACAACGAAAATCATTTAACACCCAAATACCAGATACAAGACACAGAACAATCCCCAAACACACTCCCACCCACTACAATTCCCCATGCCTAAACCACCCAAACATCCACACAACAGACCGAGTAGCACTTTGTCTGGTTAACACATTTTATTAAAAGGTACATAATGAGCTACAGCTTACCTCATCAGATGCATGCGGTGGCACGAGGACTTAGTCAAGAAGAGGTCCATAAGGACAACATAGGAGAACAAACCCATCAGGACAAGATTGAGCAGTCCATCTGTATTTGAAAGACAAGGTCACTCTTTTGAGGACAGCAAAGTTCACATTTTGGACAGAGAGGACCATTGGTTTGAAAGAGGAATCACAGAGGCCATCTATGTCAAAATTGAACAGTCCTTTCTCAACAAAGGGGGAGGGATATGATGCTACCTATCTCCTGTTTACAACACAGTCCTTTCAGCAGTTCCCAGAAAGTTCCACACCCGTTTGCACTATTCAGGTGATAAATAGATAAATAAATAGATAAATCCCCAAGTGGCCTCAACGACTCTCAGGGAGAGTGCTAATGACCAGAGGACTGCATGGAATATAAATCATATACAAATCATCCACCATTCAGTCAGAACCTGAAGAAGCTTCTTGGATGAGAAGCGAAATGTCTTCAAGGAAAAAACAAGAACAAAGTCTAGTTCCGTTTTGAAAAAGCATGTTTGGGACAATTTGAAGTTACCATGGCACTGTAACAGGTGGCATATGACTGTTTTCCACACTTACAACAGTTGCAGCATGCCATGGTTACATGATCAAAGCTTGGACGCATGGCAACTGGGATGTAATTATGACGGTTGCAATGCCTTGGGGTCATGTGATCAGTTTTTGCGACCTTCCAATAGCAAAGTCAACGGGGAAGCCAGATTCACTTAACAGCCATGCTACTAACTTAACAACTGCTGAGATTCACTTTACAACTATGGCAAGAAAGGTCATCAAATGGGGCAACAGTCACTTAACAACTGTCCCACTTAGCAATAGAAATTTTGGGCTTAATTGTGGTTGTAAGTCAAAGACGACCTGTAATCAATCTGAGTTTGAACAGCCATGTGAAGATACTCTAGACCCGTGATGGCGAACCTATGGCACGGGTGCCACAGGTGGCACACGGAGCCATATCTGTGGGCACGCGAGTGTTGCCCTACTCAGCTCCAGCGTGCATATGCGTGCTGGCCAGCTAATTTTTGGGCCTTCTGGGCCCACCTGAAGTCAGGAAATGGGCTGTTTCTGGCCTCTGGAGGGCCACCCAGGTGCGGGAGGGAAGACTGTTTTCACCCTCCCCAGGCTCCAAGAAAGCTTCTGGAGCCTGGGGAGGGCGGAAAAAAGGCCTACCAGGCCCACTGTCCCATCGCATGCCAAAAGTGGGGGTAGTGCCGGGAAGAGGGGGGGGTCACGCGCGCATGTGCAGGGGGCGGGGCACATTGAATTATGGGTATGGGCACACGCATGCATGACCCCCCCGCATGATCCCCGCTTTTGGCACGTGACAGCAAAAAGGTTAGCCATCACTGCTCTAGACCATTGATGGCTAACATTTTTGCCATCGTGTGCCAGGAGCGGGGGGAGGGGGTCACACGCACCCATGCCTGCACACATAATTCTATGTGCCCCGCCCCGCTCCCCCCCTCCTGGCACGCGATGGCACGGTGGGCCAGTAGGCTTGTTTTTCTCTCTCCCCAGGCTCCAGAGCCCTTCTAGGAGCTTGGGGAGGGCAAAAACGGACTTCCCCACCCCCCGGAGGCCGGAAATGGCCCGCTTGCCGACTTTTGGTCCCACCGGAAGTTGGCAAATGGTCTGTTTCTGGCCTCCGGAGGGCCTCTGGGGGTGGGGGAAGGCCATTTTCACCCTCCCCAAGCTCCTAGAAAGGCTCTGGAGCCTGGGGAGAGAGAAAAATAGGCCTTCCCCACCACCACCCCGAGGCCCTCCGGAGGCAGGAAACAGCCTGTTTCTCTACTTCTGGTGGGCTTAGAAGGCCCGAAAATTAGCTGACGGCACGTGCATGTACGCTGGAGCTGAGCTCGCGTGCCCACCGATATGGCTACACGTGCCACCTGTGGTACATGTGCCATAGATTCACCATCATGGCTCTAGACATCATGAAAATGGACTAACCACTTAAGGAAAACCAGAGGGGGAAAAATATAACTCAATAATTCTCCATAGAAACCCCTGCCATGTGGCCTTTCTAAAGTTTTAAAAAGTGAGATTAGCTGAGCTGTCAGAAAGCAGATTTTCCCAACTCTGCAGAGATCAGGCCTTCAAGTTGTCACTTCGCCAAAACATGTTGTGGCAAGTTGGAGCCATTTTTTAAAAATCCATTCCATGACAAAAATCAATTGAAGCTTAATCTGATCCTAAACTTAATTATTTGTCATGCATAATTTTTTTTAAAAAAAGGGGGGGGGATTTTTTTTTTAAAAAAAGGGTGTAACAAGAATATGTAATTTTCCAAATTTGCTATGGATACAAAACGATACCTATGTCTAATTATAATCTTATGTCACAGAACAATAGTCTTACATCTTACACCCCCAACATTTTTTTCCCCATTTGTAAAAAAGATTTCATCAAAGAATATTTGTTTGGAAATGCAATTTATTTGAGACAACATCGAAGCCTGACACACTGGTTATTTTGAAATCACCCGATTATTAAAGGTTCTGTACCATGCCTGTTGCATCGGCTCTGCAGAATTCCTTGCAGAGTCGACCATTTTCTGACTGAAGTCAGAATGGAAGGTTTAACGATTATTTTTAACTCATTAGTGATAGAGAGGCATAATGGACCTTTGCTTGTTGGGTTCTTTGTTTGATATATTGTTACCACACTTTCCTACTAAAAGGCATTGAAATATTAAGATGTATTCAAAAAGTTGAAAATATTTACAGCATCTCCTTATTAGCATTGCTCATGTTTCCATATCCTATAATCGTACTTCGGGGAACCACCTTGGATTAATTTCACTTGGGTGACCTCAGAAATCTGTTTCCCACAGAAAAGAAAACACAGGGAGCCACAAAACCCTTCCTGTGCCTGATTATTTCTTAAGCAGCCACAAAACTAGCATATGTAGTTGAATTAAACATTCTGTTTTCTTCTGAAATTTTTATTTTCTTGGATTTATCCATGGTTGGCCTACCGGGGGTTGAAAAGTTCAATAAATCGCATGACGGCAGGTGTTGCACGTTGGCGATTGTGACGCATATTTTGAGTGACAGGGAGCCACAGCAGAGGGGTGAAAGAGCCACATGCGGCTCCAGAGCCGCAGATTGCTGACCCCCGAACTAGAAGACCTCCAAGCCCACCCTTTCAACTCTTCTGATATTCTGTTATTCTGAGATGATGGTTTCAGCCCTAGAAATCACAAAATCACACTGATCCAAGATTACTTGGTACAGAATTCTTGTGTGGTGCTAAAAGCTTACTAAACTTTGGAAGCAAAATGCAAAACTCACATTTCAATTTTGAACGGGCTATTTTATCCCCAGGTTCAAGTCTTCTACAGTAGTGGCCAAAATTGTGGAAACCTTTTGGGAAAAGTGTATTTTTGAGGTTTGATGGCTAATAACATCACTTTTTTTGGGGGGGAGAGTTTCAAGATAATCGTATTCCGCTGCTGGAATGGCCTGGGAATTTTTTTTTTTAAAATTTGATTTATATGCCGCCCTTCTCCGGAGATTCAGGGTGGCTTACAATGTGTTAAGCAATAGCCTTCATACTTTCGTATATTTATACAAAGTCAGCTTATTACCCCCACAATCTGGGTCCTCATTTCACCTACCTTAGAAAGGATGGAAGGCTGAGTCAACCTTGAGCCTGGTGAGATTAGAACTTGCAGTAATTGTAGGCAGCTGAATGTTAATCAGTGCCTTAGTCTACTGTGCCACTCAGGAATAGCCCAGATCTTAACCCAATCGAAAATCTAGGGATCCAACTAAAGAAACTTGTTAGTCAGAAGCGACCCAGCAATAAAACCCAGTTAATAGAAGCAATCATTCAATGTTGATTTCACATTATAACAACTGCAGAACTAGAAGACTTGGTTCACTCCATGGGAAGACATTGTAAGGCTGTAATTCCTGCTAAAGGTTACCCAACTTAAATATTAACTGACACGGTGATCGTTTTTGTATATCTCGTTTCTTTTACGTGTTTCACTTTTCTTCTTCATACTGTAACTGCTATTCTAATAGCAAATCCTTCATAAAAGTGATTGCATTACATTCTTGATTAAATCATCTTTCCATTGATATATAATTTTATGGTACTACTCCAAAAAAAGAAAGCGGTGTTATTAGCTAGTTTTAGAAAATATGCTTTTCCCAAAAGGTTTCCACAATTTTGGCCACTACTGTACATCAATTGCCCTCTTGCCGGAGCTTGATTCCAGCAGGTGTCATATAGGAAAAACTCTCTGGCTGAGCACAGCGGTATCCTATCAGATTCTCATTAATGTCATCTGGAAAACACCCCTCGATATTAAATACAGTTTCATGTCATCTGCTGGATGCCACCAAATGTAAATTTGATGAGTTTTCTCTTCGCCAGGAACTCATAGAGGAAATGGATTATCTAGAATTATCGGAATAGAAGGAGCTGGGTAGGATATTGAGCCAGCTTAGGTCATTCTCTAAATTTCTCAGCTAAGCATAGCTTTGAACAATGGGTTTCGCTAACCAGATCCTATTATCCCTCGGACCAATGGTTTTCAAATTTTGTGCCAGTAGGGAACTCATTCCGTGTGGCTTCATCCGCTAAAGAATCCCCAGTGCGCTGAAAGGAAAACCTGGGGCATTTTTTCACAGCTTGAATTAAAAACCTGGGAAAAGAAAATGCAAAAGATGCAAACAAACAGGGAAGGCTGAATTTTGTTTGGTGAAAGCATCGACCAAATCAATTAATGCTCCTTCCTGCCATGGCCCATTGAATTCGAAAACAAACAACTTGGATCTAGGAGCTCAAGGAGACTTGCTGTGTCGTTGTTGGTCTTGCCAGGGAGGCATTTTCAGAAGCCATGGCACTTGGAGAGGGTCATTTGAGGTCATGTAAACCAGTGGTGAAATCCTCTGTGGTTTGCCATTGGATCACTGCCTGCGCATGCATGCTATGCGCCAAATGTGCATGCGCATGTGCAGTGCATGCCAAACTCACACTGCGCATGCATGCACAGTGTGCACCAAATGCATGCTGTGTGTGCATGCACAGTGCACACCAAACGCACGCAGTGCAGAGAAAAAGGAGGCTTAAGAAGGTAAGTAGAACAATGAGGGGGGGAGCAGCTGTGCTGTGTAATTTAGAATATAAATCACGCGGCACAGCTGGTCATCGGAAATACTTGTTCGGACGAACTGGTAGCTTTTTTAAACTACCGGTTCGCCTGAATCGGTAGCTTTTATTACTACCAGTTCACCCAAACCGGTGCGAACCGGTAGCATTTCACCCCTGATGTAAACCAGCTTGAATGTTTTGACAAGGTCAGTACCTCCGTTCTTTTCCCCAACCTTTGTGTGGTAGCATATCTGTTTCTGCATGGCTGCTGTTTTAAAACAAAGTTCTAATGATCCTCTGAAGTCTGTGTCTGTCTTGTTGGGTTGCAGAGCCAAACCAGACAGTTATGGAGGTGCAGATGGCAGACTCAATAATTCCTCTGTAGAACTGTGTCAGTAGCTCCTTGGGCAGTTTGAGCTTTCTGAGTTGGCGCAGAAAGAACGTTCTTTGTTGTACTTTTTTGATGACGTTTTTGATGTTGGGTGTCCATTTTAGGTCATGAGATATGGTAGAACCTAGAAATTTGAAGGTCTCTAGGGATTCAACCCGCCGAACTGCTGACCTTTCTGATCGACAAGCTCAGCATCTTAGCCGCTGAGCCACCTAGCCAGGTACTCAGCTGTCCCTTGTTTGATCACTGTCTTGTCTGTGGCCCTTCCTCCTGTTTCTCAAGGTCATTCCCATTACATCTTGACACAATCACAACGTGGGGGCCGCCCCTTTGAATTTTTTTTTTTATCACACCCCACAGAAACCTGTCTGCGTTCCCTTGGGTTATCTTTCTGCCTTTCTTCCCTCCCTGCTTTCTTTGAAAAGAACTTTCCTACTCTAAAATAATTTATTTTCGACCGCCGCCACAGAACACAAATTCTTATTGAAGTGGATGCAAAAAGAAGGATTGCCTCCCCCCATCCACCCACCCACCAAAAAATAGGCAGAAGCAGGGAAGGCTGGTGGCAGGGAGAAGAAGCGAGTTGTTTTTAGAAAAAGGAATCAAACCCTATCATGCCAAAACAGATGACCACCTCTTGCGTCTCTTATTTTCAATTCTTTGAAGTTTTAATCTTTTGAAAAGAAAAGCCTTTTAGCTGCTCTGTGGCAACAAGACAGTAACTTTTTGACTCCCGGTTCATAAACGGATCTCTTCTGTTTCTTCACAATTACTGCTAAGTGAGTTTAAATCTGATCCTTCGTTGCTGGTGTATCAGCGCTCCGGGGATGGTTTACGCTACCTTTATCATTCCGCTTCATTCTTCCGCAACCCTTTCTTTAAATTTTATTTTTACTCTGAAAAAAAATCCACTTGAAAGCTGGTTTCCTTTAGATGTTATGCAAAGTATATGACCTGTCAATTAATCTTCTTGATTTCTCTTTGGTTAGCATTGGCATCCCAACCCCAAACAGTTCGAATATGTGAAATCTCTTTCCAACAGTCTAATTAAAATGAAACAATGGAATGTCAAAACAATTGGATTTTGCTCCCCTAACAATGAGACTGTTTCACCCAGCTGTTAAATCTCAGTGCAGACTCCTGTCCACTGCTGTGCCATCTTATCCTGGGGGAAAAACAGAGATCTTGGTTACCTGGAGAAAAATGCAGAAACCTCAGAGATAAAGTTGAGCCTATTACAAAAAGAAGAAGAAGAAGAAGAAGAAGAAGAAGAAGAAGAAGAAGAAGAAGAAGAAGAAGAAGAAGAAGAAGAAGAAGAAGAAGAAGAAGAAGAAGA
>WNWU01000019.1:1173938-1218014 GCA_012654045.1 Ptyas mucosa | reverse complement strand
TTTATTTTATTTTATTTTATTTTATTTTATTTTATTTTATTTTATTTTATTTTATTTTATTTTATTTTATTTTTATTATTTTATTTTATTTTATTAATTATTTTATTATTTATTTTATTTTGTGTTACTGTTTTATTATTTCATTTTATTTTCTTTCATTTATTATTTTCTTTATCAAACTTCTATACCGTATAGTTCACCTAAGTTGTGCTCTCGGTGGTTTACAATAAAAAAAACACACAGTGGTATAAAAACATAGTTAAAAAATAGAGATACCAACATAATGAAAACAAGGTTAAAAAAGGAAGATGTTAAAATGTTAAAAGAGGTGGAGGGAGCGCCCTCAAGCCACTGACCATCCCCAGGGTTGAATATCACTCTCAAAGCAGTGGTGAAATATAAAATTTGTTATTACCGGTTCTCTGGGTATGGCTTGGTTTGAGGGGGGGGGTGGTAATGTAACTGGGTGGGCTTCGCCAAATTTTTTTATTATTATTACTTTTAAAAGAATTTTTCTACAACCTCTTCAGCTGAAGAGGTTTTAGTAAAAATGCTTTTAAAAGTTTTTTTTTAAAAAAAAGCCTCTGATGATCGAGTGGCTCAGCTGGGCATGGGGCAGAGGCAGGGATTTTTGCTATTGGTTCTCCGAACCACCTGCCACCATCGCTACCGGATCGAGCGATCCAGTCCGAACCGGAAGCATTTCAACCCTGTCTCAAACCCCTTGCCTTGCAAAGCTGTGATGGGAAGTGGTTAGCGGATTAACTCAGCTCACTGCCAGGAATTTGATCCTGACCGGCTCAAGATCGACTCAGCCTTCAATAAATAAAAAAAAAAAAGATTGACTCAGCCTTCCATCCTTCTGAGGTTGGCAAATGAGGAGCCAGATCATTGGGGGAAAATACACTGACTCTTGTAGGATGTTAAAACCCACCCCTTTTCTAGGAAAATGAAATATTTTAGGAAATATTAAAAAGGGCAGAATATTTCCCCTAAAAGGGAGGCAGAAACTCAGCCCCTCCCACACCTTTGTCAATGGGCCTGGGCCAGTCTATTCTACATAACAAAGATCTACCTCCTTCAGGCAGAGACATAATAGGGATGCCAAAGCCCTTTAATTACATTATGAGTGGTTTTACTTCAGGGAAGTCTTTTTTCTTCCAGAGCTGGGGGTGGGGGTGGAGGCATTACTTTTCTAATATGGGGGTTTTCTTATATTGAAAGGGGTGGATTCCAGTGGTGAAATGTAAAATTTGTTACTACCGGTTCTGTGGGCGTGGCTTGGTGGTGGGGGTTGTTAATATGACTGAGTGGGCGTGGCCAACTTTTTTTTTAACTTTTAAAATCATTGTAAAAAAAATGTTTTAAAGCCTCTGACGATCCCAGCTCATTTGCCTGATCGGCAGAGGCTCTCTTTCTTTTTTTTAAAAGCCTCTGACGATCCCACCTGACTTGCCTGATCAGCAGAGGCTATTTTTTTTTTAAAGCCTCTGATGATCCCAGCTGAGCTGCGCGATCATCAGAGGCTTTTGTTTTTACTTTTAAAAACATTTTTTTCGGCCAAAGAGGTTGTAGAAAAATAGTTTTAAAAATAAAAAAAAGGCCTCTGATGATTGCGCGGCTCAGCTGGGCAATGGGGGAAGGCAGGGATTTTTGCTACCGGTTCTCCAAACCAACCGCCTCCATTGCTACCGGATTGGGCGATCCGGTCTGAACCGGGAGCATTTCACCCCTGGTGGATTCTCCCTACATTTTGGAAGAGTGAAGTTTGCAAGAATTTGGTGCCACCATCAAAGGGGAGATGGGAGTGGGTCTATTCCCGCAATCTCCACTCGTTCAAAATTTATGGTGGTGCAGTAATTGCCCCAAGCAACAATTTAAACCACCTTTCCCATGGCAGTTTTGCAACAACCTTTAGAATCTCCTGGAATCTCATGCTTTCATTTGGTGATTTTCCCTATATTATCCCAGCTGCTCAGCTCACAATTGGAGAAAATGGCTGTCAGGCTATTTATATGCACATATCTGGTGAGTGTATTTAATAAGTTATTCCTTAGCAGGCTGTGCAGAGTAAGGAGAACAGATTATCTGGCTGCATTCTTTTCCAAAGAGCATTTTACATTTATTTTCTTCCCCTCTAAATCCCTTTTGACAGCCTCCCCACATACCCCACACCCTACCTTCATTGCAGTTGGCAACTGTGATTAATGGCACTTCCTTACATTTCTTTTTTTTCCCTTTTAAGCAATTATTATTATTTTTAACACATTCCTTTAGAGCCAAGCTAATGATAACCTTATGAGGCTCTGGGAAAGCAGACTGTGCAAGTGGCTGGCTCATTAAATCCTGTGTGACCACAGTAGCTCCTTTTAACAGCTATCCCAGGGTAAATGTGTACATCTACCCTTCTGACTTCTTGAAAGTGGAGGATAATGTAAAAATGACTCAGCAGTCCCTGTCACTTATATCAAGGTATTCTAGTTTATTCAAGGGCAATGCCAAAGGAGGGTGGGGGGAGAAGGGATAGCTTTCCAAAGAGCGTCAGTGAATGGGTTGAAGAGAAGAAAAACATGGTAAAAGTTGGGGGTTGGATGGAGTCAGTGAGAACCTCAAAAATTGGAAGCATGGATGTGATAGAAATGGCTTAGTTTAAACTAGGCCAGGGGTGTCAAATTCGGATTTCATTGAGGGCTGCATCAGGATTGTGTTTGACCTTGGCGTGGCCGGGGGGCACGGCCAGGATGGGTGTGGCCAGCTCGACATCTGTTTTCGGCTGCGATGGCCTCCTGCAACTGTTGTGGCCTGCCAGAGGCCTGCGCGGATTGTGGCTGATCCTGACGACGAGGAGGCTGGTGTGGTGTCGCGCCAGCAGCCTGTGCAGCCGGTGCTCGAGTCAGACAGTGAGGAGGCTGAAGAGGATGTGGTGCCAGAGGCAGAGACTCAGCCAGGGCCTTCAGAACCTCCAGAGGCTCCTTCAAGTGGAGAGAGCGAAGTGGAGGAGCCTCTTCTCAATGCACGAGCACGCAGACCTGCCAAAAGGCAGGAGTGGTTACTCAGGAGGAGGTCTCCTCGAGAGTAAGGCTTGGGGCTAATTGGCCACTCCCTTAGCCTATTTAAGTTTGCACACAGCTGGCAAACGTTGCAGGAAACAACGTGTGTTCATCCGGTCGCTCGTTGAGCATTTGAGAGTGAAGTTTCGTTTCTGGGCTAATTGCCAACTCTTGTAAGCCTTTATCTAATCTTTGGAATTCCTAGCAGGCTGTAAGGACATTTTTAGTAATAGCCTGCATTTGAAAAAGACTGTGTTTATAGTAAACGGAGTTGTTCGGAGTTTTGTGTGTGCTACAGTTCTTGGGTTCCGTAGCTGGGGCAGAACAGCAACCCTCTGCCAGCAAATCAGAGCTCGGGGGGCTGTGGATGCTCCGTTTTCGGCCATGATGGCCTCCTGAAGCCCTCTGCCAGTGAAAACAGAGCTCGGGGGGGGGGGGGCACATATGGCCCTCCCAAGCTCCGTTTTCACTGGTAGAGGCAACATGGGCCAGTCCTTTGCTGTTTCCAGGGCAGCCCCACAGGCCAGATCTAAGCATCCCTTGGGACGGATCTGGCCCACGGGCCTTGAATTTGACACCCTTGAACTAGAGCCTGAGTGGCATAGGAGGCTAATGCTTCCTACTAAGACAGCATTTAACATTCAGCTGCCTGCAATTACTGCGAGTTCAATTCTTACCAGGCTCAAAGTTGACTCAGCCTTCCATCCTTTCTAAGGTGGGTAAAATGAGGACCCGGTTTGTGGGGGCAATAAGCTGACTTTGTATAAAAATCTACAAAAGTATGAAGGCTATTGCTTAACGCATTGTAAGCCGCCCTGAGTCTCCGGAGAAGGGCGGCATATAAATAATTTTTTTTAAAAAAAAAGCAGATTAAAAATAGCAGTCCTTGAGCCTTTGGGATAGCTGAATCTGACAATTACATTTGCTCTGACTATTATTATACAGTTTTGGTTCTGGCTCCTTTCCATACAATACTTTTAACTTGATTTATGGAATAACAGTATTGGAAGGGACCTTGGAGGTCTTCTAGTCCAACCCCTTGCTTAAGCAGGAGATCCTATACCATTTTAGACAAATGGCTTTCCAATCTCTTCTTAAAAATCTCCAGTGCTGGAGCACCTACAACTTCTGGCTTTGGAGAATAGGTTGACTCCCTTTTCTTTGTGGCAGCCCCTCAAATATTGGAAGACTGCTATCATGTTACCCTTAGTCCTTCTTTTCATTTAAGTAAGCATACCCAATTCCTGCAACTGTTCTTCATATGTTTTAGCCTCCAGTTCCCTAATCATCCTTGTTGCTCTTCTCTGCACTCTTTCTAGAGTCTCAACATCTTTTTTACATCATGGCGACCAAAACTGGATGCAGTATTCCAAGTGTGATTTTACCAAGGCATTATAAAGTGGTATTAACAGTGCACATGATCTTGATTCTATCAAGATCACATGCAGTGTTAATTATTAACACAGCCACTAAGCATGAATGTGATAGAAATAGCTTATCTTAAACTAAGCAGATTAAAAATAGCAGTTTCTTAGCCTTTGGAACGGCTAATAGTAATAGCACTTTGGATTTGGTTCTGGTTCCTTTGCATACAATATTTTTAACTTGATTTATGGAATCAAGCAACGTTCTGGATTTGCATGAAAAGTATCAGAAACAAATCAATGTCCTATATTTGCACAATGTAACCCACCAAAAAAGCAAAATGATATCAAAACAGAGCCCTGGTGACACCGTGGCTAAAATGAAGTATGGCATACTAACTCTACCCACAACCTGGGGTTCGATCGTGATCGGGCTCCAGGTTGACTCAGCCTTCTATCTGCTGAAAAAACAATTGTTACCAACCTGCCTTCCATTGAGGACCTGTATACTGCATGAGTCAAAAAGAGGGCTGTGAAAATATTTACGGACCCCTTGCATCCTGGATATAAACTGTTTCAACTCCTACCCTCAAAATGACGCTATAGAGCATTGCACACCAGAACAACTAGACACAAGAACAGTTTTTTCCCGAACGCCATCATTCTGCTAAACAAATAATTCCTTCAACACTGTCAAACTATTTACTAAGTCTGCACTATTATTAATCTTCTCATCTTCTCATCGTTCCCATCACCCATCTCCTCTCACTTATGACTCTATGACTGTAACCTTGTTGCTGGTATCCTTATGATTTATATTGAAATTGTTTCCTGATTGCTTATTTGTACCCTATGACTATCATTAAGTGTTGTACCTTATGATTCTTGATGAACGTATCTTTTATTTTATGTATACCAAGACAAATTCCTTGTGTGTCCAATGACACTTGGCCAATAAAAATTCAATTCTGTTCTGTTCTGTTCTGTTCTGTTCTGTTCTGTTCTGTTCTGTTCTGTTCTGTTCTGTTCTGTTCTGTTCTGTTCTATTCTATTCTATTCTATTCTATTCTATTCTATTCTATTCTATTCTATTCTATTCTATTGAGTTCGGTAAAATGAGGACTCAGATTGTTGGGGGAAATATGCAAATAGTGCTGACATTGTAAAGTACACAGAGAGTGCCATAAAGCCATATGGGCTGGTAAATAAGCCTAAATACTATTGTGATGCTAAAACTAAGCACATTATTCAATATGTCTGCTAGGCTCATTCATTGGCCTGGTTACACATGTTAAGTGAATGCAACTATGTCATTCAATGTTTATAGAATTTCAGATTTGGCCCATATTTTCAAATTCAACTGTCTACTTACTCGTTTTCCACCCAATTCAATCATTCCCATAACTCAACACACAATTTCAAAACAAGTGGGTTTCGTTTGCTATCAGGACCATCTTTGGAAATTGGCTTTTTTATGGCCTGCATCAAAGTTTGTGGGCCAGCCAGCTTTCAAAACATCACTTTGCAAAGTTAATATATATAATTATCCTTGATTATGAGTCTTAGTATTCCGGGTCTGGGAACCCGGTGTACAAAGAGATCCTTAATATCTTGATTCCTTTTACTTATAATTTTTTGATATGCTTTTAATTAGAAGTAAATAAATAGAAAGGCCGCATGTTTCAAAAAGCTAACATTTTTCATCATCCTGTAGACATTCTTAATAAATAGACATGACCTGTTAGTCCCCAAAGATGACTAATATGAGTTGAGGTGATAAAACTGATTCGGTGGAGGTCAGAAGATAAGGGACCATTTCACCCAGGGGTTCTGGAGAACTGGTAGCAGAAATTTTGAGCAGTTCAGAGAACCAGCAAATACCACCTCTGGCTGGCCCCAGAATGGGGTGGGAATGGGGATTTTGCAGTATCCTTCCCCTTGGAGTGGGGTGGGAATGGAGATTTTGCAGTATCCTTCCCCTGCCATGCCCACCAAGCCACGCCCACCAAGTCACACCATGCCCACCAAGCCACGCCCACCAAGTCACACCATGCCCACCAAGTCACACCCACAGAACCGGTAGTAAAAAAAAATTGGATTTCACCACTGGTTTCACCTTATTTGCCTTCTAATAAACAAGTGTTTTATAACAGGCTATGTATGCTTCGAATAAGTAATCTCCCTGTGGTAGCCATTTTGAGCCATTTTTCACAACCTCTCAGAATGTCAAATGTCACCACTGGTCCAAAAATGATTGCCTTGTCTCTAATTAGATAAATTTAATTCTAGGTAATTTCCAGATGTGATTTTGGGTGGGTGCTTCTGCTCCCTACTCAGACATGTCCCCAGTTCTCTGACACCTTTCGTAAGATGTCAAGATCAGTTCCTGCATCTAATTATCTCTTTGGCTTCTCTGATTTGTTTTTGTTCAAGAAAGATGAGGCCGGTGAGTGGGGTGGTGAGCCCAAAATTCCTGTTGTTAAGTGAGACATTTATTAAGTGAGTTTTGCCCCATTTTACGACTTTTCTTGCCACAGTTGCTCAGTGAATCACTGCAGTTGATAAGTTAGTCCCACAATTGTTAAGTGAACCTGGCTTTCCCATTGATTTTGCTTTGACAGGAGATCGCAAAAGGGGATCATATGACCTTGAGACCCAGCAAGGGTCATAAATATGAACCAGTTGCCAAGCATCTGAATTTTGATCACATGATCCTGGGGATGCTACAAAGATCGTATGAAAAATGGTCATAAGTCACCTTTTTTTTCAGTGTGGTAACTTTAAAGCAGGGATCTCCAACCTTGGCAACTTTAAGACTTGTGGACTTTAATTCCCAGAATTCCTCAGCCAGCAAAGCTGGCTGAGGAATTCTGGGAATTGAAGTCCACAGGTCTTAAAGTTGCCAAGGTTGGAGACCCCTGCTTTAAACGGTCACTAAATGAACTGTTGTAAGTGAGGATTACCACACAGTCTGTGTGTCTTTCAGTTATTCTATTTCATCTGCTGATAAGCTTCCACAGTTCTGGCTATTTTGCTTAGCCATGAAAATTGCAGTTATCCCTTAGTTAAAACCACGCCATCCCTATTTGAATTTCAGTCAAGTTTGTTATCCAATGTGCTTGGCATAGGATGCGATGATGATAATGATGCTATCCAAGTGCCAAGTTCCAATCAGCAAACAACCCAATCATTCTTTCTTTAGTGCTCTGGAAAATGGAATTGTTGCAAATTCAGCTTGTTGAAGCCCAAGAAGGAAAAAATTAAACGGTTGATGCAAAAAAACCAATGTGTGGGATATAACAACATGGTCTGTGGACCTTCTTCCCTTTCAGCATCCCTCATTTTAACAGATTAACAGAGTTGGAAGGGACCTTATAGGTCATCTAGTCGAACCCCCCACTCAAGCAGGAGACCCTACACCATTTCTGACAAATGGCAGTCCAATGTTTTCTTGAAAGTCTCAAGTGATGATGCTCCCACAACTTCTGAAGGCAACTTCTGTTCCATTGATTGATGGTTCTCACTGTCAGAAAGTTCCTCCTCATTTTTAGGTTGAATCTCTCCTTGGTTAGTTTCTATCCATTATTCCTTGTCTGGCCCTTCAGGTGCTTTGGAAAACAGCTTAACCCCCTCCTCTCTGTGGCAGCCCCTCAAGTATTGGAAGATGGCTATCATGTCTCCCCTGGTCCTTCTCTTCACTAGACTAGCCAGGCCCATTTCAGGGGTGGGTTCTACTTACCTTTACTACTGGTTCGCAATGGGATCGCGTGTGTGTGCTCGCTTCGCTCACGCACGCGCCTTGCTTCTGTCAGGGTCAGTGGGAGGAGCCTCCTGCCGGTTTTACTACTGGTTCTACTGGTTTACTACTACTACTCGTTCCGAACTGGGGGTAACCCACCACTAGTCCAGTTCCTGCAACTGTTCTTCAGTTGGTTGCTCTCCTCTGCACTTTTTCTCAACATCTTTTTTATAGTGTGGTGACCAAAACTGGATGCAGTACTCTAGGTGTGGTCTTACTAGGCCTTTATAGAGTGGTATTAATACCTAACTTGATCTTGATTGTATCCCTCTGTTAATGCAATTTAGGATTGCATTGGCTTTTTTAGCTGCCGCTGAACACTGCTGGGTCAGATTTAGCTGGTTGTCCACTAAGACTCCAAGATCCCTCTCATAGTCACTGCTATTAAACCTGGTTTCCCCCAGTTTATATGTGTGCTTTTGGTTTTTCTTACCTAAGTGTAGGATTTTACTTTTCTCTACATTGAATTTCATTTTGTTAGATAGGGCCCAGTGTTCAAGTCTGTCAAGATCCATCTGGATCTTGGGCCTATCTTCTAGGGCAGGGGTCAGCAACCTGCGGTTCTGGAGCTGCATGTGGCTCTTTCACCCTTCTGCTGCGGCTCCCTGTCACTCAAAATATGCGTCACAACCGCCAATGTGCGACACCTGCCGGCACGCGATTTATTGAGCTTTTCAACCCCCGGTAGGCCAACCATGGATAAATCCAAGAAAAGAAAAGCTTCAGAAGAAAACAGAATGCTTAATTCAACTACATATGCAAGTTTTGTGGCTGCTCAAGAAATAGTCAGGCACAGGAAGGGTTTTGTGGCTCCCCGTGTTTTCTTTTCTGTGGGAAACAGGCCCAAATGGCTCTTTGAGTGTTTAAGGTTGCGGACCCCTGTTCTAGGGTGTTTCTTGGGTCCTTCCTCAAATCCTGGAGAAAGCAACACGACCTTTACTGGCAAGATTGGAAGCCGGTAGCCGCTTCTGAATCATTCCTTTTCTGGCTATGTCAGATTTCCTACCAAGCTATTAACGACATATGTGTCAACTTCACCATTGCCTAACATATCATTGCTTTTTCAAACTGTTCCCAGAGCTGTTGACGCAGAATATTGTGTCAGTCGACAGCTCCAATTAGCTGGCGTGTCTAATGACTGACAGGAGAATCCACTTTTGTTTATCAAGACAGTGTGAGCTGTATCTTATTCCTCCAACCTTCAGCGACAGACAGATGGATAGAACTATATAATCATAGATGGAAGCGGGTGATTTATTTATTTATTTATTGCCTCATAAATCGGCACAAGCAACCCCAAACCAACAGCCCTTATTGCCTGCTGGCAGCCGTGAACGGAAGACTCTGCCATCTGTTAAGTTATGAGAGTGGATACATACAAGTCACATCTGATACAGGCAGCTAATGTTGTTCAAGTAAATACAGGTAGTCCACAATTTACAACCGTCCATTTAGTCACCAAAGTTACAACGGCACTGAAAAAAAGGGACTTATGAGCACTTTTCACACTTGGGACCATAGCAGCATCCCTACGTACACGTGATTTACATTTGGAAGGGCAACTAAGCAACTAAGAAGAGCAACTAAGATGATCAAAAGCCTAGAGACTAAAACATAGAACGAAGAACAGTTGCAGGATTTGGGTTTGGCTAGTCTAGAGAAAAGAATGACTAGGATAGACATGATGGCAGTATTGCAGTATTTGAGAGGCTGCCACGAAGAGGAGGGCAGTCAATATATTTTCAAAAGCAGCACAAGGGAAGACAAGAAAGAATGGGTGGAAACTAATCAAGGAGAGAAGCAACCTGGAATTGAGGAGAAACTTCCTAACAGTGAGGACAATTAACTAAAGGAACAGCTTGCCTTCAGAAGTTGTGGGTGCTTCATCACTAGAGGTTTTTAAGAAGAGACTGGACAGTCATTTGTCTGAAATGATATTGGGTCTCCTGCTTGAGCAGTGGGCTGGACTGGAAAACCTCCAAGGTTCCTTCCAGATCTATTCTGATTTTGGATGCTTGACAACTGGTTCATATTCATTTTATGACGGTTGCAGTGTCCCGGGAACATGTGACTGTCTTTTGCAAACTTCTGACAAGCAAAGACAACGGGGAAGCCAGATTCACTTAACAATTGTGTTCCTAACTTAACAACTGCTGCGATTAACTTAACAAACGTGGCAACAAAAGTCGTAAAATGGGGGCAACAATCACTTAACCAATTCCTCACTTAGCAACATAAATTTTTGGGCTCAATTGTGGCCCTAAGTCGAGGACTACCTGCAGAGGTGGGTACTACATGAATTAACAACCGGTTCGCCCAGCACCGAAAATGTGAGTGCACGGCCTTCCATCCGCGCATGTGTTTGGTCTCATGCGCAGCTTGCACACATGCACGCAGCTAAAAAAAACACAGCTAAATAGGACAGCATAGCAGGTCGCAACTACAGGTTCGCCTGAACCAGTAGCAGCCCACCACTGACCACCTGTATCTTTTCTTTGCCTGCTTAAGTAAGAAAGAAGAGGGGACGTACACAACTAAGCAATTCTTTCTGGAAGACACGTATGAGTATAGAAAAAGGGACCCTCATCCTGTATTCCACTTTGAATGTCATTTGATTTCTTATTCAGGACTATTGATTAAAATGGCAAGCATCAATACAATTCCGCTTTGCGACGAGCCATGAAAGAGATCTACATTATTCAAAGTTTCCTCTTCTGATTGGAGTTTCTTTCCACAGTACTACTATCTAATCATTTAATGGTGGATGTCAAGAATTAAATCCAAAGTCTTCTGTCTCCAAAAATCTAAGTGTGGATCAGTGGTGGTATTCAGCTGGTTCTATCCAGTTCGGGAAAATAGGTAGAGGCGGTTGCGGAAGGCTCTGCACATGTGCAGAAGTGGCACATGCAAGCAAAGTGAGCGCACACACACACACTTACATGTGCGAACCGGTAGCAAAGGTAAGTGAATACCACCCTTGGTGTGTCTGCTTCTAAAGAAGTTAACAATAACGGTAGATGGTGTTTTGTGCAGTTTTGTGACTGGTGAGCAGATGGATGATTATCTAGTTCAATTAGGACTATGTTTTGACTCACTCAGGAGGTGACTGTCATTATTGGGTTTTTAAAGCGTTGATCTGCAGTTGGTGGACAGGGGCAGGTTGATGCCTTGATTCAGCCTTTCTTGTTAAACCAGTAATGGACATGGTCAATTAATTAGAGCTTATGGCCGTAAGCATCTGTTCTGAACTCCTCTTCATAATTCCGTCCTCCCAAGCACAAGTGTCCTCCGATGATTTATGAATGCTGCAACTCTTCCTATAGCCCACTTGTGCATGCGAAGAAGCACCGAGTCCATCAATTTTGCCCTTTCCCGTTTGTAACATTCACTCTTTGATGAATGCATGGTAGACAAAAAAAGGGTATGTTTTTATTCTTTCCAACTCAATCAAGTGTTGCAAAGACATTAGGCAAAGGTACTCAGGAATCTACAGGTGCATCGGTCTGAACATGAGATAACTCTTCAAAAAAAATGGGCTTAAGTTTTGTCTGGGGGGGAGAAACCAGCTGCAGAAGCATTGAATTTGAAAATGAGATCCGTCCAGGGGTGGAATTCAGCCGGTTCGGACTGGTTTGGGAAAACCGGATGCTAATTTTACATCTGGTTCATTGAACCGGTAGTTGCAAAAACTGGCTGGTCCTGCCCACTCTGCCCTGCCCTTCCCAGGAATCTCCATGCGGCCTGTTTTGGATGCCAGGTAAGTTCAGCGCCCGCATGGAACCTGGGGGGGGGGGGGGGGGGAACAGGCCTTCTGGAAGTTCTGGAAGTCCAGAAACGGGCCTGTTTCCAGCCTCAAGAGAGCCTCCAGAGCCCGGGGAGGCCGTTTTCGCCTTCCCAGAGGCTCAAGGAAAGCCTCTGGAGCTTGGGGAGAGTGAAAACACCCCACCCACCCCCGCCGCCATGGTGCATGAGGCAGAGTAGGCCACACCCACCATGGCCGCACCCACCCAGCAACTGGGCAGTGAACTGGTTGTTAAAATTTTTGAATCCTACCCCTGGATCTGTCCAGAGGCTACGGAGAAGAAGAAAAATAATCTCGAATGAATTTCAGTGGGAGAAGCAATCGGGGAGTGTCTTAGAATATTGTTGACTATCCTTTCTAAGCCTCTTCATGCTTCCTTTCTGATGTTGGGAGCCACGACAGAGCTACCCCTCAGAGATGGGGTTGACATCCAGAGGCAAGCTTAGTATACTTTCCCAAACAAGGGAATTACAATAAAAGCAATTAAAAAGAAAAATTTAAAAAAATGATGGCAAGAAAGATAGACTGGATAGAAACAAAGCCAAGGACTTCCCATTTCCTTACCTATTTTAGAAAAAACAAAGTTGTCAATCCAGGGATGGGTTCTACTTACCTTTACTACCAGTTAACAATGGGCCGTGCTTGCTTTGGGTTCCCAGGTAGAAGTGTTCTGGTCAGTGGGCGGAGCCTCCCGCCAGTTTTACTACCGGGTCTATAGAACCGGTCCGAACCAGGGGCACCCCACCACTGTGTCCATCTCTAGATCCCAGCAGAATCTTAATTTCAGATATCTGGTAGGTCATGACGTAATGTGAAGGGCACCCGCTTTCTAGAGATCCATCCACAGGAAAGCATGCCTACTTAGAGGAACCTCTAATTGCAAAAAGACTAAGTCAGAGCTACAGAGAGTAAAGTTCTCCTTCAAACTTTCTTTGCCAGGATTTTGCCAGAAAAGCAGCAGTAACCATGCCAGGAACTCTTGAATATCTTTCAGGAAGATAAAATGAAAAATGCTAGTCTATTAACGCAATCAAATTGGGCACGTTGTGATGTGTGTTGACAATTACAAGGAGCTAATGCCATCAGCTTGTTTTGGATTTCTCACTTGTCTGGAGCTTGGAAAAGAGTGGAAGGGAGTTTGTTAATGGGATAGGTCACTGTCTGGAAATGTCTGAACCGATTAGAATCGCGAGTTCAGGACCCAGAAGGAATGCATCTGTTGTTCAACCAACTTAGCATGGTGGCTGCAATAAATGGGGGGGGGGGGGGCATTAAAAGAGGAAGCATCCCCAGCAATAAACTATTGGTTGTACAAATTATAGAGGGGGGGGGAATCATTTTGTTTTGAGTCAGGAGGAAAAAATGACCAACGACAATTATTTGGCATTTCGCTACCCTAAATGCTCTCACAGACTATATAAAGAAACATTGTCATTCATTAGTGATATAAGAACAGAACAGTACCCTAGTTTAATTCTGCTATTAGGTGGCATGAGGTGCTTTAAGTGGAGTAAGAAGAAGATGATGTTGCATGTAGTTAGTCCTCAACTTATGACTACAAATCAGCCCCAAGTTTCTGTTGCTAAGCAAGACAGTGAGTTTTGCCCCATTTTATGACCTTTTTTTTTCTTTCTCAAGTGAATCACTGTTGCTTGGTGGGCGTGGCAGGGGAAGGATACTGCAAAATCTACATTCCATCCACACTCCAGGGGAAGGATATTGCAAAATGTCCATTCCCATCCCACTCTGGGACCAGCCACAGGTGGTATTTGCTGGTTCTCCTAACTACTCAAAATTTCCACTACCGGTTCTCCAGAACCTGTCAGAACCTGCTGGATTTCACCCCTGGGTTGGACAAGAAGACCTCCAAGGTCTCTTCCAACACCAGCATTCTGTTATCATGACCAATGGTCCTTTCTTTTGGTAGTAATACTTGAAAAATATAGCATGGGATGAAATCCCATCATGCCTATTATAATGTAATTGCCAACATGTGTTCACAGAAGTATGAAAACCAATAGATTTTTTTTTAAAAAATGAAGATAGCCAGAAGGTTCAAACTTCGTGTAGCAAGTTCTAGAGAAAATGCCCATAGAAGGTCAGAGGTTGATCATTAATGGTCCTTTCTAGCTCTTAAAAAAAAATAAAAATCTAATGTGAATGCAATCAGTTCCTCAGGGAACCGAGAAAATCCACTTCAAGTGTTCTTTGATTTATCTGGTGCTTATGTGTACACTTCTTAAAAATACCCCAAAGGAAAAAATACAACTTGCAACGCAGTGATCCTGTTCTATTTCTTTTTGTTAAAAAGAAACCCTAACGTAAGTGTGGAGGAATGTTTGAAAGATAATGTTTAATAGCAAAATGTTACCCACTGGCTAAATTGCTTCTAGCCGACTAGAGCCTGCTGTAGACTAGGCTCTAGTCTACAGCAAGGACTTTAATTTCATTTTACATCAGTGCCTGCTCTCCATCTTCCCCTTTGCCACTGAAGCTTCAGTAAATTAAACCACAGCTTTGATCTTGGTCCATAATATTGCTGCTAATTCACGGCAGTCTTTATAAATCTCTAAGAAAGGAAGAATGGATGAATGGATGAATGAATAAATAAATAAATAAATAAATAAACCGACCGACCGACCGACCAACCGACCAACCCGTGGAATCAATATTTTGGTCTGTCCTTATGCAACCATCATTTAATAACCAATTGGTTGTATTTTAATTAGGGTGGGGAATGTGTAGTGTGGCCATCCTCAAACTACAGCCCACGGGCCGGATACAGCCTGCCAATGCATAGTATCTGGCCGCGGAGTGGTGTGATTAAGCCCCGTCCGTTGCCGTGGGCCTTATCTTCACGCGAGCCAGCTGGAAGGCCAGCTGAGGGGTGATCTCGCCGGTGCAGCCTTGAAAAGCAGCTCTGGGCTTGGAAAGTACTGCTTTAAATTAAAAATCTTTGAAAACAATTTAAACAGGAGCTTAGGAAGGAGAAAGGGAAAAAATGGACAGTTACATTGGCCACGCCCACCCGGTCACATGACCACCTAGCCACGCCCACCCAATCACATGACCACCTAGCCACACCCACCCAGCTAGTCGGGGGCCCCCAACAGTCTGAGGGACTGTGAATCGGCCCCCTGTTTAAAAAGTTTGAGGACCCCGGGTGTAGTGAGTCAGCGTGTTTAATTATTTTACAAATGAGTTCATCCTTCTCCTTGTCCATTTTCTCCACATCGCATACAAGTACATGCTTTTCCATCTTTCCTTTCTCTAAAGTTAAAAATCCAAAACGTTAGAAAGTTTTATCACAGCTCCTTCACCGTTTTACAGCCTTCCTTGCCCCAGTTATTAAGTGAATCACTGCAGTTGTTAAATTAGTAACGTGGTTGTTAAATGAATCTGGCTTCCCCATTCACTTTGCTTGTCAGAAGATTGACAAAAGGGGATCACATGACCCCGGGATACTGCACCCATCATAAATATGAAGCAATTGCCAAGCATCCAAATTTTGATCATGTCACCAGGGAGGATGCTGCCATGGCCATAAGTGTGAAAAACAGACATAAGCAGGGGTGGGCTGCTATGGGTTCGCCCGGGTTCGGGAGACCTCATAGCTAACGTTATGGCGGGTTTGGAGAACCTCCAAATTCCACCCTTTCCACCCTGCCCTGCCCCTCCCAACCCGCCCCGCATCTGCCGGGAGCTTCCACGCGGCCCGTTTTGGATGCGAAGTAAGTGCAGGACCTGCATGGAGGCTCGGAGGGGGGGGGGAAATGGGTCTCCCGGAAACTCCAGAGGACCTCCAGAGCCTGGGGGAGGCAGTTTTCACCCTCCCAGAGGCTCGAGGAAAGCCTCCAGAGCCTGGGGAAGGTGAAAACGCCGATCCCCGCCATGGTGCAGGAGGCCAAATAGGCCCCACCCACCATGGCCACATCCACCCAGCAACTGGGCTAAGAACCCGTTGCTGAAATTTTTGAAGCCCATCTCTGGACATAAGTCACTTTTTTCAGTGCTGTGGTAACTTCAAACAGTCACTAAATGAATTGTTGTAAGTCGAGGACAACCAGTAATGTATTATTTTTATTCATCTATTAGTAAGTTTTGACGAAACAGAGGTCCCTTAAAATGCCACTTTTGCATCCAAAATTCCGTTATTCATCGGTTTTATTCCAGATTATCCATACGTGTCTTTTTCTTTCGTAACTGCTGAGTTAGCTCAGTAGTTTTGCAAGTAGAACTTCTGACGAAAGCCATAGCAAACTTCCCTTGCCTCTTACTCCTTTCCTATGATTACTTCTAGTCTCAAAAAAAAACCCCAACCAATTTAAGGTTACTGAAATGAGATTTGATTTTGCAGAAGGATGTGCCACTTGACAAGATTTGTTCTTTAGACCTGTTTTTTTTTTTAAATCTCTGATAATCCTTTTGACTAATTTGCCTTATAATTGATGCTAAGCTAACCAGATTCAAAGCATTCTGGCTTCTTTATAGAGACATCAGTATTTAGGATATTTTGCATATTTTTGTTAGAATATTGACAGTTTCCTATTTCAACTGTTTAAAGATTTTGAAAGTTTCCCTGGTTTCCTTCCTACCTGTGAATATATTATTGACTTCCTCTCTTGTCATTGCGATGTCTTTCGATTTTCATTCGGAAAATCAAAATGTAAGCATTTGTTTCTTGTCTGCAGCCTAGGGAGGGATTATCAATGACGAGAATTGATTTAACTTTTCTTCAATCTCCCTAGCCAGTTTCCATGATATTTCAAGAAAACTTTGTGGTTGGTTGGTTCTAATGTGTACCTAGGAGTGTAAATAGGAATATTTCATCAAACAGATCGCGATTTGATGATTGAACAGAAACATTTCTGCAGGTTTCCTTGGCAGCCAAAATTGGGTTGCAATGGCCTTTTCTGTCAACTGATTTTTGCAAATTGCTTGGCTCACCTTTGGCTCTATGCATAGTATCGTGATTTTTTTGAAGGCACCTTTTAATAGAATAACTTTCTTGGCACTGCTTGTTAACTGCCTCCTTATGACTAAGTCAGTTGCCATAATTAAACATGGATGGAAGAGGACTGAAAGTATATTTATACAATTCAAATTCCAAAACTTTGAAATAAATGTCCGTGTTCCAGGGATCTGTCTATCCTGAAACTAATGCAAGAACTGAAAATGCTAGACAGCTCTAGATATTAAGGTAATGCCTGTGGTGAGAGGTGTGTGATGGCTCATGAGGTTAGAACACTGGTCTGATGATTGGCAGTCTTGTGTTCAAGACCCGTTGCTGCCGTGGGGCAGGGTGAGTTCCTGTCACACACTCCAGCTCCTACCAACCCAGTGATTCGAAAGCAGGCAATCACAAGTAGATAAATGGATATCACATTAGTGGACAGCTTCAGGGAGGACATGAAATGAGCCCCCAACTGGGCGTCCCCTGGGCAACGGTGATGTCACCAGCAAATCCTTTCACTACAGAAGCACTTTAGTGCTTCCAAGACAGAAATATTAGTATTAGTGGTTGGTAGTATCTGTGGTTGGCTTCAGAAAATGGAATAATGAAACAAAGTGAAGTACAAAATAAAATGACCTATAAGATCCATACTTCTGCAGTATCATGAGTGAAAAATAAGTTGCTATCTCGATTCCGAGTGTAGGAGGTTATATATATTGCAGGGGCAGTGGTGGGTTTCAATTTTTTTTACTACCGGTTCTGTGGGTGTGGCTTGGTGGGTGTGGCATGGCTTGGTGGGCATGACAGGGGAAGGATACTGTAAAATCTCCATTCCCATCCCACTCCAGGGGAAGGATACTGTAAAATCTCCATTCCCTCCCCACTCCAGGGGAAAGTTACTATAAAATCCCCATTTCCTCCCGATCAGCTGCGACTTGAGAGGCAGAGAACAGATGGCGGAGGGGCCAGTCAGAATTTTTACTATCAGTTCTCCAAGCTACTCAAAATTTCCACTACTGGTTCTCCAGAACTGGTCAGAACCTGGTGAAACCCACCTCTGACCAGGGGTGTCCAACCTTGGCAACTTTAAGACTTGTGGACAACTCATAGAATTTACCAGCTAGCATGGCTGACTAGGGAATCCTGGGAGTTGAATGCCACAAATCCTAACATTGCTGAGGTTGGACACCCCTGATATATAGTAGCAACCAAACTGATCTGATCAAGTAATTTTTCCATAATGGATAATCATCAACAAACGGAGCCATAACTGTGTTGCCCTAGCTCAGCTCCAGCTGATTTTCAGGCCTTCTGGGCCCACTGGAAGTCAGGAAACAAGCCATTTCTGGCCTCCAGAGTGCCTCGGGGGGAGGGGGAGAGCCCGTTTTCGCCCTCCCCAGGCTCCTAGAAAGCCTCTGGAGCCTGGGGAGGGTGAAAAACGGGCCTACTGGG
The DNA here is from genome assembly GCA_012654045.1 of Ptyas mucosa. NCBI lineage: Eukaryota > Metazoa > Chordata > Lepidosauria > Squamata > Colubridae > Ptyas > Ptyas mucosa. Next base: position 1,199,593 of record WNWU01000019.1, on the reverse strand, counting down.
CCCACCAGTAACCTTTTTGCCATCGTGTGCCAAAAACAGGGGGAGAACGAGGGGGTCGTGTGCGCATGAGGGAGGCATTAAATTATGGGTGTGGGCTCTCACATATGTGACCCCCCGTGCTCCCCCCATGTCTGTTTTAGTCTGCTTTACTATTGTCTTCTGTTCTAGGTATATACAGTAGGGAACCTAACATATTGGCCATATTTGACGTGTTCCAAAATGGATCTACAAACAATACGTCTGATTCTTGAGTCTTGTTAACTTTTGATCTAATGCAGGGGTGGGCTGCTGAGGGTTCGCAGGGGTTCGGGAGAACCTCTAGCTAAGATTCTGTGCAGTTCAGAGAACCCCCAAATCCCACCCCTGGTTGGCCCACCCCACCCCACCCTTCCCCTCCCAGGAGTCCCCACACAGCCTGTTTTGGATGCAGGTAAGTGCAGGGCATGCGTGAAGTTTTGGGGAGGGCGAAAAACAGGCCTACCAGAAGTTCAGGAAGGCCGAAAACAGGCTTGTTTCTGGCCTCCAGAGGGCCTCCAGAGGGCCTCCAGAGCCTGGGGAGGCTGTTTTCGCCGTCCTGGAGGCTCAAAGAAAACCTCCAGAGCCCAGGGAGGGCAAAAATGCCCCCTCTCCCTGCCAAGGTGCAGGAGGCCATCTAGGCCACGCCCACCATGGCCACGCCCACCCAGCAACAGGCAGAAAACCCCTTGCTAAAATTTTTGAAGCCCACCCCTGATCTAATGTCTTTCCTTACAAATAACCCTCCTTCAATGAAGGATGCCTCTGTTCTTCCCTCACTTGGCTCCCAACACTGCCTGCCACTAATCTCTTGACCTACCCTAATTCTCTACGTTCTTCTGCCATCTTTCCTTGTAGGATAACAAAAATCTTGACTGTAATCTATTAATTGAATAAACTTGTTTCCCTAGCAGTCAGAGCACATTGTTTGCACACACGGTGTCATCCCAAGCCCTCCAGCTACCGAGAGATTGCCAGATATGTTTATTAAACCCCCTGTGCTTGGAAAGAACACAGAAATCTGTCATCTGGGGTAATAGGAAAGTGCCTATCTCAGCTGGAGACCGAGCAGTTATGAATAAAAGAAGAGTTTGCATTACAGTTTGGAGGTGCAAAGAGAAAAGCCTTCCCTATGGTGTAAATGTGTTGTAACCCTCCGGCAAGGAAGAGCTGGGGGAATAATATTGACTCCTTGCTGGCAGTGCAATATAATTATTGAGTTTACTTTTGCTTGGTCAGCGTCTGAAGGAAAACATCCTGGTGAAGGAGGTTGGGAGGAGAACCAGGCAAACGGCAAGGTGTAAATTGTTAGGTATTCAACACTCAAGAAACTAAAAGTGAGCCTAGTGTTCTGGCCTAGGCTTCCCCAGCAGCACAAAACCGAGTTCTCGTCCCGATAAACCACTTTTATTTAATTTACAGTGAACTCCTCTCCCAGCAAAATCTTTCCTCTCCCACAGTCTTTCAAGATAGTTCACAATTACCGACCTTTATCAGGCTTGGAGAGTGGCCAAGCTGATATCTTTCAGACTCCACACTGTAACAGACAATACTTGGCAAGAATGCAGGAACATTGCAAATGAACTAATTGTCTCCTGCAAACTCCCCTCCCCTTCACGCCTCTTTATTCCCTATGGGAGGGGCCATTCACTGTCCACCTGTGGCTTTACTCCTGAGTCGACCCTTGTTCTTTAGCTGTTCCCTTCTCCTGGCAGCTCTGTGCATGCTCACACTGGGAACAGGATCCAGCTGTTCTTCTGCCCCACTGATGTCCAACTCCGAAGGCAGCTGACAACTGTCAGACGGGCCTGGCCCCATCTCTGCTTCCAACACAGAGCACTCGTCAGAGCCTTCCCCAGGTTCCAGGACTGGCCGATGTTCCTCCCCAACCTCCTCACTAGCCAAATCTGCTGCCAGTTCCTGGCAGGCCACAGTACCTAGAACATCTGACAGTTCTAACCATGGTTCAGCTCCCAATCTAACAAGGAACCTGGGTGGTCCCATGCTGCATGCAGACAATGGTACGTGGTGATTTATTTATTTGTATACTGCCTTTATTATTTTCACAAACATCTCCAGGCAGCAAACATCTTCCTCCTCCTATTTTCTCCACCACAACAACCCTGTGAGGTAGTTTGGGTTGAGAGAGGGGGGACTGGCCCAAAGTCACCCAGTTAGCTTTCATGGCTAAGACGGGACTTGAACTCGTGGTCTCCTGCTTTCTATCCTGGTGCTTTTACCACTCGCCCAAACTGGCTCTACAGTTTGATTCTTAATGTTGGAGGAAAATTGCAGCATTAATAGTACTTTATTCCCTTTTATATTAGAAAAAAATAACCTGGTTAGATTCCCCCACCTGTCCTTCAAAGCTATTGGAATTATAAAGGGAAAACGGAACATTCCCAACTCAGCCAATGAGGATTATCTTCAAGACTGCTTGATCGGTGTGCTGATTTTCCAACCAGTAAAAGGCATCAAGGAATGTCATAAATCCACTTAATATTTTTCCTCTCAACCATCAGCAACCTTTAACCGGATGACTGAGTATCTCCATAGACTTTTACTCTTACCCTGCCACTTATTCCTCTACCCTATCAACATTTTTGGAATTGAAAGACATTTTGGACAAGGTGTAAAGGTGTGTTGTGGCTCTGACCCCCGAGCCCATGTATCGGAGGAAGACGGCTCCGAACATGAAGGAGAGGAGCCGGCCAGGCCTCCCTCTCCCGGCCCCTCCTCTCTGCAATTCCTCAGGTGTCGGCCGAAGGAGAGGAGATTGGCCAGGAACCAGGTGTCTCCGATCTGTCGGAGAGTGATGAGGGAGACAAGTTGTGGCTGGATCCACGCCAGTGTCGGCGTGCTAAACAGTCACAGCAGATGAGGAGGCATGCCAGAGATTGAGCTGAGTCACTGGACCACACCCCACAGGCTATATAAGGGAGGGTGATGGCCATTCCAGCTCTGTGATGGACAAAGCAAAAACTCTGGCGAGTCACTTGCACTTTTGGACGAACAAAGCCTCATCTGTTGTGGATTTCTGTTACTGGACTACTTCAAACTGTCTGTATTTTTGTGTTATCTGGTGGAGGAACAACCCCTCCTTCTTGGAGTAAAAGCACTTGGCAGGCAGCTGCTGCGTTGCTGCCAAGTTTTGATAATGAGCCTTTGACTGTTTTGGAACAATTATTTAACCCTTTGGGGTGGGTGTTTGTGCGTGTGGGAGATGGGAACAGAACAAGGTGATGCCAAAACCTATGTAAATAGGAATTGCGGCTGGGTATCTTAGTAACTGGTTTAAATTATTAAGATGGTCTAAGTTATTAAGATGGTTTAAGGGGGGAAATATCCCTTAGTGCAGGGGTGTCAAACTCAAGGCCCATAGGCCAGATCCAGCCCATGGGGTGCTTAGATCTGGCTCGTGGGACCGCCCTGGAAACAACAAATGACCAGTCCATGGTGCTTCTGCAGGAGGCCGTCCCAGCTGAAAACAGAACCTGGGATGTGTGCCTGGGCCACCACAGGTACCCCAGACACGAGTGACATCCATCTGGCCACACCCACCCTGGCCATGTCCATCCCAGCCCCCTGAGATCAAACACAACCAGGGGTGGGATTCAGCCGGATCGGACTGGTTCAGGCGAACCGGATACTAATTTTACATATGGTTCACCGAACCAGTTGTTGCAAGGACTGGCTGGCCCTGCTCACCCTGCCCCGCCCCTCCCAGGAGTCTCCACACGGCCCATTTTGGATGCCAGGTAAGTGCAGGGCCCATGCAGAGGCTCTGGGAGGGCAAAAGATGAGCCTTCTGGAAGTTTCAGAAGTGCAGAAAAGGGCCCGTTTCCGGCTTCCAGAGGGCCTCCGGAGCCCGGGAAGGCCGTTTTTGCCCTCTCAGAGGCTCGAGGAAAGCCTCTGGAGCCTCGGGAGGGCAAACCCCCCCCCCCCGCCATTGTGCAGGAGGCCAAGTAAGCCACACCCACCATGGCCACGCCCACCCAGCAACCGGGCAGCGAACCAGTTGCTAAAATTTTTAAATCCCACCCCTGAACACAACCCTGGTGCGGCCCTCAATGAAATTTAGTTTGACACCCCTGCCTTAGTGTGTCTGCAATTTCAGATCAACTGCAGCCTGCAGAAGAAAAGCTTTTGTGTATCAAATGAACTTTATGCTAGCCATATCTCCTTCACCCTGTTTGCGTTTCCTTATCCGCCAATGAAGGCAGAAAGGGAGACCTTGTCATTGCAATCCACAGATTCTAGACCCATGTCTAGAAACATGATACTGGAAGTTTTTAAGAAGAGGTTAGACAACCATTTGTCTGAAATGGTATAGGGCCATGATGGCGAACCTATGGCACGCGTGCCACAGGTGGTACACGGAGCCATATCGGTGGGCACGCAAGCTCAGCTCTGGCACACATGTATGCACTGGCCAGCTCATTTTCAGGCCTTTTGGGCCCACCAGAAGTCAGGAAACAGAGGGGCCGTTTCTGGCCTCCAGAGGGCCTCCAGGGTGTGTGTGTGTGGGAAGGCCCGTTTTTCGCTCTCCCCAGGCTCCAGAGCCTTTCGAGGAGCCTGGGGAGGGTGAAAATGACCTTCCCCACCTCCCCGGAGGCCCTCTGGATGCCAGAAATGGCCCATTTGCCGACTTCAGGTGGGACCGGAAGGCCCGTTTTTCACTCTCCCCCACTTCCCATTGGGGGTGGGGAAAGCTGTTTTTGCCCTCCCCAGGCTCCTAGAAAGGCTCTGGAGCCTGGAGAGAGTGAAAAACACCCCCCCCCCCCGGGGCCCCCCCGAGACCCGGAAATGTCTGTTTCCCGACTTCTGGTGGGCCCAGAAGCCCGAAAATGAGCTGGCCAGTGCATGCATGTGTGCCGGAGCTGAGCTCACGTGCCCACCGATATGGCTCTGCGTACCAAAAGCGGGCGGAGCGCGGGGGTCACGTGTGCATGCACGGGGGCGCATAGAATTATGAGTCTGGGCACGCACGTGTGCAACCCCCCACAATCCCCCTGCTTTTGGCACGCGATGGCAAAAAGGTTATGGTATAGGGTTTCCTGCCTGAGCAGGGGGTTGGACTAGAAGACCTCCGAGGTCCCTTCCAACTCTTGTTATTTTCTGAATCTTCTAAAGGAGACTTTGAAGAAAGACTACAGTACCAGTTAGCACATAAAACATGGGTGGAGTTTTGAGTGTACCAACACCGCTGCCATTTTGACCACACCCTGCAGACATGTCTGTCTGTTAACAAAATACCAGCATAAACAGTCTGCAGAGTTATTATTAGAGAGTGATGTGCTAATTAACACTGGGTTGGTGTAGTACAGAGAGTCAGGACAATTAAAAACCCCATGATTACGTGCACACATTATGCTAAGTTTAGTTTTAAACCTTGGCTTGCCATGAGAACCTAATCCTTTCAATTAATTTGTAGCTCCAATCTCTTTTGTAGCACAGGTAGTGCTCAATTTACGACCGGAGTTGGGACCAGAATTTAACCGTTGTTAAGTGAGTCACATCCAATTTTATTTTGTTAAGCAAATCGCTGAAGTTGTGAAGTGACTCGTGCAGTCATTAAACAAATCCAGCTTCCCTCATTGACTTTGCTTGTGGGAAGGCCCATGAGGATGATGTAACAGTGCAAATGTAGGTGTTCCTCGACATACAACAGTTCATTTAGGGACTGTTCAAAGTTAGAACGGCCCTGAAAAAAGCGACTTATGACTGTTTTTCACACTTACTGTCAGGCCTGGAAGCCATCTTTTGCATTGGGCCTTCAGGCCTGCCACATTTACTACTGTGGGAAACTGGGAGGGGGGAATTGTATGGAGCATGGGTGATATGTAGTCATAATAACGTTCCTTTCTCAGAGAGTCAAGGACATCTTGCCCTGCACTTGGAGGGGTGTGACTGGGAGGCATCTCCAGTTGGGACGGTGCTTGGATTGGGCCATGTGATGGACATGTGGGTGCTGGGCAGGGACTTGGACTTTCCTTTGGGTGGGGAAAACTTGCAAACTTTCAGATTTGGGGTTTCCCAGATGTGCCAATATGACATCTCTAATAAAATGGAACTTTGAGGAACTTCAAGTTTCGGAGTCTTCTTTCGTTTGGGGTGTCACTTGGAACCCTGACACTTACAACCATTCCAGCATCCTCATGGTCATGTGATCAAAATTTGGATGCTTGGCAACTGGTTCATATTTATGACAGTTGCTGTGTCCCGGGGGGGGGGGGGTGTCACGTGATCCACTTTCACGACCTTCTGATAAGCCAAGTCAATGGGGAGGCCAGATTCACTTAACAACCGTATTACTAACTTCACATCTGCTGTCACTCACTTAATGACTGTGGCAAGAAAGATTGAAAAATGAGGCAAAACTCGCTTAACCAATGCCTCACTTAGCCACAGAAATTTGGGGCTCAAAATTTTATCGTAAGTCAAGAACTTCCTGTACATGTTGTAAATCGCTTTATTTCGGTGTCATTGTGACTTTGAACTGTCACTAGATGAATGTTTGTTGAGTCGAGGACTATTGTATCCAGAAAATGGGCTAATTAAGGAAGTAGGTTGTGTGCTGTGTGATTGCAACCATCTGAAGTAGCTGGACCAAACATACCTTTATTTCTGTCGGTGCAAACGATCCAAAACGGAGATCATCACAAAAATATTCTTGTTGGATCAGCTTGGTGAAAATTAGCCCCAAAAGCAGGGGTGAAATCCAGCAGGTTCTGATAGGTTCTGGAGAACCGGTAGCGGAAATTTTGAGTAGTTCAGAAAACCGGCAAATACCACGTCTGGCTTGCCCCAGAGTGGAGTGGGAATGGAGATTTTGCAGTATCCTTCCCCTGGAGTGGGGTGGGAATGGAGAGTTTGCAATATCCTTCCCTCAGGAGTGGGGAGGGAATGGGGATTTTGCAGTATCCTTCCCCTGCCATGCCCACCAAGCCACGCCCACCAAGCCAAGCCAAGCCACGCCCACCAAGCCACACCCACAGAACCGGTAGTAAAAAAAATTGGATTTCACCACTGCCCAAAAGCCAAGAGGTAGTAGATCTCTAGTCTTATTTTTATTGGTTTGTTTATAAAATTTATAGGCAGCCATCTTACCTCAAGGTAAGTCTTGAGTCTTCATCAGCTTTTTCTGCTGCTATTTTGTTTAGCCCACATCGCTCCGCTGAGTTGCTGGGAAGTTAAAAAAATGAGATATCAAGAATATATCAATTTTGTTGAATCTTACCGCTGTATTATCTTGAGCTTCGAGCAACGAGGGGCAATATTGTTGCAAGAACCTTTAAAAAGAGAGAGAATAATTAATCAGCCCATTCATCCTTTCCCAACTCCCATTCCAAGGATTTGAATTTCAATGGATACAGTCTGCCATCAATTGCTGGGATTGAAGATGATGCCGTGATGTTAAAATTAACCCAAAAGCAATAACAAAATTAAAAAAAAGAAATCAAGATAAAGGATGCACACAGAGCATGGCTCTGAAATTAGTTTTCTGACTTCTGAATGATTCTGAGCAGGGTGGTGGGATTCATTTTTTTTTACTACCGGTTCTGTGGGCGTGGCTTGGTGGCCATGGCATGGCTTGGTGGGAGTGGCTTAGTGGGCGTGGCAGGGGAAGGTTACTGCAAAATCCCCATTTCCTCCCGATCAGCTGGGACTTGGGAGGCAGAAAATAGATCGGGCGGGGCCAGTCAGAGGTGGTATTAACCGGTTCTCCAAACTACTCAAAATTTCCGCTGTCTGTTCTCCAGAACTGGTCAGAACCTGCTGAATGCCACCTCTCCTTCTGACTCATGTGACTGGGAAGGAAGAGGGAGGGGCTTAGAACAGGAGGAGTCAACAACATTTTAAATAGCTGCTCCGCCCCCTTTTCCATAGGACTACACAATGCAAGGTCTATGGAGATTCTCAGTCATCCCTCCAGATCACAGTTGTCCCAAAGGTGCTTTTTCAAGAGGCAACTGGACTTTCTGGTTTTCCTTTGAAGATGTTTCGTTTCTCATCCTTCCAGCAGTTCCAAGAAGACTCCATATCCAGTTGCACTACTCAGTGTGACCCTAAGGACACAGATAAACTTCCAACGTGGTCTCAACGACTCTCTAAAAGGATGCAAATGACCAGCTGTCTGCAAGGAATATAAATCCTTCCATTCCCCACCATCCAGTCAGAGCTGAAGAAGCTTCTTAGATGAGACGTGAAACCTCTTCAAAGAAAAAAGCAAGAAAGTCCAGTTGCCTCTTGAAAAAGCACCTTTAGGGCTACATTGGCAGGTTGGTTTTTTTAAAAAAATGAAATTATTTTCAACAGAGCCCCAGGCTCAATCTGACTTATTTTCAGGTACCCAGAGGCCCCAAAGAAACTTTCTTTAAGGAGACCTTACCTCCCAACCTTAATGCTGAGGAAATAAGTCAAAGCATATTAAAAGTGATGTCCACACCATTAGTTAGGCTGTGAATCTTTTCAAGTTTCACAACTTAAAGCTAGAATCCTAAGCTTTTCTCAGAAGGCAATTGGTTACCAAAGCTAGAATCAATTCACTGGTGAACGTCCTTGCTGTTCCAGTTTACCTCCATTGAAAGTTCTGAATGAACGTCGAGGCTTGTCTTACTTAAACCCAAAATCGTTGCTGTTAGTTGCGAAGTCGTGTCCGACCCATCGCGACCCCATGGACAACGTTCCTCCAGACCTTCCTGTCCTCTACCATCCTCTGGAGTCCATTTAAGCTGATTAAACCCAAAATATTCTTGCTCAAAGAAGGACAAGACCCAAGCACGATCAAGAATTGCATGGATGGAACTAGGATTTCAGATAGATAGAGCTGGACTCAAAATGGGGTGCCTCTTTTCCCAAAGGAGCATTCTCAACATCTTTGATCAAAGTTGATTTTGTGACACATTGCTTCAATTCTACAGTAAGCAAACCAAGAGAGCCAAATTCAGAATAGAGCTGGAAGGGACTTTGAGGTCTTCTAGTCCAACCCCCTGCTCAAGCCACTTGTCTATACCATTTCAGACAAGTGGCAGTCCAGTCTCTTTTTAAAAACTTCCAGTGATGAAGCACCCACAACTTCTGAAGAGAAGCTGTTCCGCTGGCTAATTGTCCTCACTGTTAGGAAGTTTCTCCTTAATTCCAGGTTTCTTCTCTCCTTGATTAGTTTCCATCCATTGTTTTTTGTCCTGCCTTTTGCTGCTTGGGAAAATAAGTTGACCCCCTCTTCTTTATGGCAGCCTCTCAAATACTGGAATACTGCTACCATGTCCCTGAAGTCCTTCTTTTGTCTAGACTAAAGGTAGTTTCCCTCACACATATGTGCTACTCATTCCCAAATCTAGGGGGCGATGCTCATCTCCGTTTCAAAGCCGAAGAGCCAGCGCTGTCCGAAGACGTCTCTGTGGTCATGTGGCCAGCATGACTAAACACCAAAGGTGCACGGAACGCTGTTACCTTCCCACCAAAGATGGTCCCTATTTTTCTACTTGTATTTTTTACGTGCTTTCGAACTGCTAGGTTGGCAGAAGCTGGGACAAGTAACGGGAGCTCACCCCATTACTTGTCCCAGCTGCACTAGGGATTTGAACCGCTGAACTTTCAATCGACAAGCTCAGCATCTTAGCCACTGAGCCACCGCGTCCTGTTTGTCTAGACTAGCCATACCCCATTTCTGCAACCGTTTTTCATATGTTTTAGTCTTCTTTATTCATCCTAGTTTCTCTTCTCTGCCCTTGTTCCAAAGTCTCAACATCTTTTTTGTAATGTGGTAACCAAAACTGGATGCAGTATTTCAGGTCTTACTAAGGTTTTGTAAAGCAGTAGTAATACTCTGTCTCTTGAGCTCTGTCTCTTGAGCTCTGCCAGAACTGACAGGCCATGTCTCTTCCTGCAGCCTTTTACACAATATTCAGTTGTTATAATATTGTATATATGAATTAACAAATAAAGGAACGCATTCACTGCAATTATGGTCCCCTTCTGCTTGATTTACTTGTCAGCTTGTATTCACAGCTATGTAAAGGATCTGCTTGGCCAGGCTTCTGTCATACACATTGCTTCCTCCTTGGTAACATCAACAAAAATGGGGCAGGCTGAGCAGGTAAGGCTGCATTCAAAAATTCTCTTTTTTCCTTTAAGCGTGGCAGGGATGGTGATGTGCGCAGAGGTGGGTGGGCTAGCAGGAAAAAGAGTCAAAGCTCAGAAGAAGGAATTATCATAACTTACATGGTCTGTAGGGGGGCATGAGGGCTCAGCAGTTAAAGATGCTGAGCTTGTCAGCTGGAAAGCTGACAGACCGGTTCGAGACCCGAGCACCATGCAATGGGGTGAGCTCCTGTTCTAGCTCCAGCTCCTGCCCACCTAGCAGTTCGAAAGCATGAGAAAGAATGGCTTCAGTTGAAGTTGTTCTGCAGGTTGACAAGCGGCTCCCCTTTACAAAGTGAGGACCATCTGGAAAACAAGAGAGAAGGGTGCAGGATGAAAACTTGGTGGGTTGGCTACCCCCCACCCCTTTAGAATCTTCCTTAGGTTTTTGAGGATGTTCCTCATGGCATTTGTTAACTAATCTATCTGCCTTCATGTCCCTACTCTTTACCCAGGTGGCTTCTGACAAGGGGTATCCCTTCCACTGGACTAGGTACTGTAGTCTTCCCTTGAATAGCCTTGAATAGCCTAGAGTTGGGATGAAATCCAGCAGGTTCTAACAGGTTCTGGAGAACCAGTAGCGGAAATTTTGAGTAGTTCGGAGAACCAGCAAATACCACCTCTGGCGGGCCCCAGAATGGGGTAGGAATAGAGATTTTGCATATCCTTCTCCCAGGACTGGGGAGGGAATGGGGATTTTGCAGTGTCCTTCCCCTGGAGTGGTGAGGGAATGGGGATTTTGTAGTATCCTTCTCCCAGGACTTGGGAGGGAATGGAGATTTTGCAGTATCCTTCCCCTGCCACGCCCACCAAGCCAAGCCAAGCCACGCCCACCAAACCACACCATGTCCACCAAGCCACGCCCACAGAACTGGTAGTAAAAAAAATTGAATTTCATCACTGCCTAGAGTCCAGGTTCACTAGAGTCCAAAGGTACTGCTTTGTTGGAAAGGTAATAGCATTCCATGTGCCTTTGGATTGTAAGCATGCTTGACACATGACCACGGAAAACGCTGGCTCCCTTGACCAATAACGGAGATGAGCACCATGCCGTAGACTCGGACAGAACTGGACAGGGAAACCTTTATTTTTACACTGTCCCTGGTAAAGTGTAACAAGAATAGAGATGAACCTGTGTCAACCAGTCCCCGCTTGAGCATCTGTGATTCCCTGTAATGAGAAGTAGAAAAATGATGCTGTAATGTTGGGACGTGGTGGCTCAGTGGCTAAGATGCTGAACTTGTTGACCAAAAGGTATAGTGCGGCATAATACAGTGATGGGATTCAGCCAATTCGCACCACTTCGGGGGAACCGGTTGTTAACTTTCTGAGCAGTTTGGCAAACTGGTTGTTGGAAGAAATCATTAGGGCAGAGAACCGGTTGTTAAATTACTTGAATCCCATCACTGGCGTAATGGGATGAGCTCCCATTACTTGTCCCAGCTTCTGCCAACCTAGCAGTTTGAAAGCACGTAAAAAATGCAAATAGAAAAATAGGGACCACCTTTGGTGGGAAGGTAACAGTGTTCCGTGCGCCTTTGGCGTTGAGTCATGCCAGCCACATGACCACGGAGATGTCTTTGGATACCGCTGGCTCTTCAGCTTTGAAATGGAGATGAGCACCACCCCCTAGAGTCGGGAATGACTAGCACATATGTGTGAGGGGAATCTTTACCTTTACCTTTAATGTTGGATAATAACAGTACAATATTAATCAACAATGATAAGGCTCTTATGCAGGAATTTTCCTGTTGTCCAGGAAATTAAGAGGACGCTGCGTATGTTTCTGTGTTTACAGTTCTGTGATAACTCTCCTTTGAGAAATTAAACACTTGTTCTCAAGACCTTCAATTATAGTGCCTGGTGTTTGTTGTCTGAGGTATTCTAACTAATATTCCAAGGTATTCTTTCACTTAATGAAAAGTCCATGAGGTCCATGCTGATTCAGAGACAAGAGGAGGAGTCAAGTCACTGTACTGGAAAATGTGAAAATTGCGATCTTTTGTTTCAATTAAACAATGAATTTTCCACAACAACAACAAGAAAAATTCCTTTACGTATCTCTCACAAAGCCAATGCACAGCAAAGGCCACCTTTGTGTAACCTAACCCTCAAAATAACTACCGTGTTTCCCCGAAAATAAGACCCTGTCTTATATTTCTTTGAACCCTGAAATAAGCGCTTGGCCTTATTGCCATGCGCTCAAAAGCCCGATTGGGCTTATTATCAGGGGATGTCTTATTTTGGGGGGGGGGAAACAGGGTAGTGATTCGTTGGCAAATTCTTGAAAGGATTTAAAAGACCATCAACTGTTGTTGCATTTATTCACCTTCCCTCTCCATAGTGGGTTTTAATTAAACGACATGAGCATAAATGCTCTTCTGGGTAAGAATTTCCAAATCTATATAAATTGGGGATTAATTTAATAACTGTTTTTAGTGGAGAAGGAACGGCAAGGAAAGGACCACGGAGGGCGAAATGTTCCCTGTGTGTAAATACGATTTGAAAAGGAAACCGACCTGTTTGGATCCTCTTACAAGTTTAAGCTGAGCGCATAATGCCAAGTAACCTAATCCTTGTTAATAAAAATATATCAAAGCAAACAAGACGGAGTGAACCACGGCCAGAGGGTAAATAAAAGGCAGACACGAATTTTCTGAAGTCTTGGAACGGAGGGCAGTTCTGCGCTGCTGCCTAAACTGCTTGTCTCCTGTACTCTCTTGCTTGTTCTTTAAAATCGACTTCAAAAATCCCAGTATGGATTTGGAATGGTCTGACGATGGGATTGGGCTGCGCTCCATCCCGATTAGAGCTATCGCTTGAGCTGATTGGTTGTTATTCTGCTTCCTGGCCTTCCCATCCATTCAGGGAAGGTCAGGCTCATTGGCTCCCTCCTTGTTTTCCCACCTCCTCTTCATAGTGCCACAAAGCTTTTTCTAGTCCCACCCCCCGCCTTTTTCTTTTTCTTTTTAGGGACAATAAGAGCCTTGGTGGAGCAGCAGACTAAAGTGCTGTTAAATAGCACCAGCTGCCTGCAATTACTGCAAGTTCGAATCTCACCAGGCTCAAGGTTGACTCAGCCTTCCATCCTTTCGAGGTAGGTAAAATGAGGACCCGGATTGTGGGGGCAATAAGCTGACTTTGTATAAAAAAGAATACCGCTTTTGGGGGGGGGGGGCAAAAGCCCTACTAAGCAGGTATATACAAAAAGTATGAAGGCTATTGCTTAATGCATTGTAAGCCGCCCTGAGTCTCCGGAGAAGGGCGGCATATAAATTGAACCAATAAACAATAATAATAATAAACAATTCCTTTTTCACTAATCCCGATGCCTTTCAGAGCAGAATAACAGAGTTGGAAGGGACCTGGAGGACTTCTAGCCCAACTCCCTGCACAAGCAGGAGACCAGTGGTGAAATTCAAATATTTTTACTACCGGTTCTGTGGGCGTGGCTTGGTGGGCTCAGTGTAGCTTGATGGGCATGGTTTGGAGGACATGGCAGGGGAAGGATGCTGCAAAATCTCCATTCCCACCCCACTCCAGGGGAAGGATACTGCAAAATCCCCATTCTCTCCCCATTCCTGGGGGAAGGGTATTGCAAAATCTCCATTCCCACCCCACTCTGGGACCAGCCAGAGCTGGTATTTGCCAGTTCTCCAAACTACTCAAATTTTCCGCTACCAGTTCTCCAGAACCTGTCAGAACTGGCTGGATTTCACTCCTGCAGGAGTCTCTATATACCATGGATGTCCAAACTCTTCTTAAAAATCTCCAGTGATGGAGCACCCACAACTTCTGAAGGCAAGCTGTTCCACTGGCTAATTATTCTCACTGTCAGGAAATTTCTCCTTAGTTCTAGGTTGTTACTCTCCTTGATTTGATTCCATCCATTGCTTCTTGTCCTGCCTTCTGGGGCTTTTTAAAATAGGTTGACCCCTTCTTCTTTGTGGCAGCCCCTCAAATATTGGAATATTGCGATCATGTCACCCCGGTCCTTCTTTTCACTAGACTAGACATTCCCAATTCCTTCATTCTTTTATTTTGCTTTCCCAAATATTTGCACCTACAGATCCATTTTCCCTTTTGAATGCAAACCACTTCTTCTTTTATTTAAAATAAATTTTATTAATTTTCTATTAATTACATTCCTTAATACTTAATAAACATTGTGTTGTCTGGGTATTTAATTTGCTTAATAATACAAATGCCATTCTTACTCTCCACCCCTTTTTTTCCAACCACTGGTAAAATAAGTTCCAAGTTTTATAATATTCTGTCTGATTTTCAATGTAAGTCTGTCCATTTCTATACAGTCTAATATCTTCTTAATTATCTCTTCATCTTGAGGTGTTTCTTCATCTTTCCAATATCTTTTTAATAGCACGGTTGATCAGATGCTGCAACAACTAAAACAGCAGTTCCATAGTTTTTACTTTCATCTGCAGGTCCAAGGACAAAGTTTCTTGTCAGTTTCTGTCCTGACCAGATAAACTTCATTATAAAACTACCTTGACAGAATCTTGCAAGTCAGAAAGTACAATTTTCTCTCTGTCTTCTTTTCAGCCTGAGAAACTAGGGACGGTCCCTCCTGAGCTTGTTGCCCCATCCATTATCCTGCTGCAGGCTATGCTGTCTCTTATCTGTCCATACCATAGGCAGCTTCCTTTTGCCCCATCTCCCAAGGTCTTTCCCATATACCCTGTCAGTTTCATAACATCATTCCTAATTTTAACACGGAGGAGGTGGAGGGAGGGCAGGGGAGGGAGAGGGAGAGTGGGGGGAGAGAAGGAAAGGCTAGAGCCATCTCAAAAAACAATATGGGTAGCATATAAAATAAATAAATAAATAAATATAAATTTCTCGAGGCTCGACCAAGCTGTTTATTCCACTGATGAAAGGTGGTGGGCTGCTGGGGGTTCGCAGGGATTAGGGAGAACCTCTAGCTAAGATTCTGTGCAGTTCGGAGAACCCCGAATCCCATTCCTGGTTGGCCCTGCCCACCGCGCTCCGCCCCTCCCAGGAGTCCACACTTGGCCCGTTTTGGATGCAGGTAAGTGCAGGGTGCACACGGAGGCTCAGGGAAGGTGAAAAATGGGCCTACTGGAAGTTTGGGAAGGCTAGAAATGAGCCTGTTTCCGACTTCCAGGGAGGAGGGCCTCCGGAGGGCCTCCGGAGCCTGGGAGGCCATTTTTGCCTTCCCAGAGGCTCGAGGAAAGCCTCCGGAGCCCGGGGAGGGCCAACCCCCCACACACACACCATGGTGCAGGAGGCTGACTAGTCCATGCTTACCATGGCCATGCCCACCCAGCAACTGAGCAAAGAACCCCTTGCTAAAATTTTTGAAGCTCACCCCTATGTACAACCATATAGCCAGTAATGTGGATTTTGATTTTACAGAACTCAGTAAAATTTCCTTAGTAAACTATCTACCTAAAGCCCTTTTAATCCCGCCATGTCCTGAGATGGGACTCAGGGATCCATCTGATTTCTGGATCTCCCCAAAAGATCTTTTTAAAGAATCCCTTCCTCGAATGTGCCTTGAAGCTTTCTCTCTTTTGATTCCACAGTGTGTGTGTGTGTGTGTGTGTGTGTGTGTTTGTGCGTGTGTTACTATGAGGGGCTCCGTTAGCCTTTGCTACTGTGATTCCAATGTATTTAAACTGGTGTTTTTGTTTTAAAATTGTCGCAAGCTATCTGGGGAAAGATTGTCGCCCTAAAGACTTGGGTACACAATTGAACAAAGCGAAACAATAAAGAGGAATCCATGAAGTCACGGAAGAATTTCAGTCCTACGGTCAAAGTTTAGCTTGATGCTAAGTAGTGCTGATGGACCCAGAAAGGGTGATGAAACCGAGATTCGTTTATTTCCTGCAAAGCAAAGTTGGCTGATTTAATCTCTTGCTTTGTTCCTAATTGTGTCTTCCCTATTATTTCCTCTGGCACAATTTGCACACAAAGCAGCTACCCCGTATCTGCTTCGCTGTACCTCAAACTGTACTTAATTATTTCGGACAGGAAAGAGCTCCTCCGTTCTTAATTGACGAAGCGCCCTTGGAGTCTCTGGCCCTCAGCAGTGTCCTGGCAAGTTAACGGGAATCCAGAAGAAAATAAGTCATCTGTTTGGAAGTTTAAGGGCAAGCTGCTGTCTGCAAGCCGAAGAGTGAGAATTTTACACTCAAAATATTTGCTTTCACTTTCAATCAGCGAACATCAGATTGGTCACCTCTGATTTGTCAATTAGTACATTTTTTTTTTTTGGAAAGACAATTAGGTGCACCAGTACTAACACCCTGCCATGTCCCAGTCTTCAGTCCTTTCCAAATATTTTGGCGAGAGGCAAAAATCTCTAGTTTAACGATCCTGCACTGAAAAAAATATATGTTATCACGAGAGTTAACCTTAAAATCTGACGTTACGTTGCTTTTACCCTTCTCATCTTTGCTATTATCATTTCCTGTCGGCATCCTATGATTGATCACTGTGCGTTCGTATCATATGATTTGGGATTGTATCTTATGATTTGTCTCTTTTTGTTTGTCTATACAGCTAGTCCTCGAGTTACAACAGTTCACTTCAACAGCACTGAAAAAAGGGACCATTTTTCACACTTTGTAGGACCGTTGTAGCATCCCCACGGTCGTGGGATTCACATTCAGATGCTTGACAACTGACTCATATTTATGACGGTTGCAGTGTCCCAGGGTCGTGTTGTCCCCTTTTGCGACCTTCTGATGAGCAAAGTCAATGGGGAAACCAGATTCACTTAACAACCATGTCATCAATCTCACAACTGCACTGATTCACTTAACAAATGTGTCAAGGAAAGTCGTGAAATGGGGCAAAACTCACTTAATAAATTTCTCACTTAACAACATACATTTTGGGCTCAATTGTGGTCATAAATTGAGGACTACCTGTACACTGAGAGATTATGTCTGAATCAGTGGTGGAATTCAAAATTCTTTACTACCGGTTCTGTGGGCATGGCTTGGTGGGCGTGGTGTGGCTTGGTGGGTATGGCAGGGGAAGGATACTGCAAAATCCCCATTCCCTCCCTGCTCCTGGGGGGAAGGATATTGCAAAATCTCCATTCCCACCCCATTCTGGGGCCAGCCAGAGGTGGTATTTGACAGTTCTCCGAACTACTCAAAATTTCCGCTACCAGTTCTCCAGAACCTGTCAGAACCTGCTGGATTTCACCCCTGGTCTGTATGTATACTATACTGTATGTTTGTGTGCTTGTATGTACACTGTAATATTTGTATGTTCACTGAGAGCTTATGCACTGGAGACAATTTCTTTGTGTGTCCAATTACACTTGGCCAATTAAAAAAAAATTATTTCTAATATATAGAGATAGATAGATATATGTAGGCATCGTTAGATGACTTCAACAGACACTGGGGATCAGCATCTGTTTGCATTCTATATATACAGGTAGTCCTCGGTGTATGGCAAGAATTGAGCACAACATTTCCATTGCTAAGCAAGACAGTTGTTAACTGAGATTTGCCCCATTTTATGACCTTTCTTGCCACGCTTTTCAGTGAATTACAGCAGTTGTTTCGTTAACAACATGGTTGTTAAGTGAATCTGGCTTCCCCCTTGACTTTGCTTGCCAGAAGATCTCAAAAAGCGATCATAGGACTCAACCATCATAAATATGAAACAGTTGGCAAGTGTGTGAATTTTGTTCATGTGAACATGGAGGTCCTGCAACAGCCTTAAGTGTGAAAAAATGGTCACAAATCACTTTTTTCAGTGCCGTTGTAACTTTGAACGGGTATGAAATGAATTGTTGTAAATTGAGGACTACCTGTATATGTGTCCTTATTTAGAATCGTGAAGGGTCCATTAAAAATGGGTAACTAGTTAATGAGCAAAAACAAGCGCACAATTAAGGCACTCGATCTTTATGGGATCTGCTGGTGCTCTCTATTATTTAATCAGCTGCAATTAGTGCGAGTTGAATGTTTCTTCTTCAACCATCTCCCAAATGTATCTGGAATTCTGACCACAACACAGGAATAGGCACTTATATACGTGTCCTTATTTGCTCCCGAGATTAAACCGTGGAGGCCTTTTGAAAGACAAAGTTGTGACTCAGATTTTCAAGTTTAGCAAGATTGCAGAGAACGAGTCCCCTTGTCTGGGACCTGTTCAGCCTCTAACAGGAAGGAAAGCAATAAGGCACAAAAGTGGAATTTGAAAGGAGAAAAATATTTGGCCCAATATAAAAATGCCACCGTGCCATTACTATGAGTCAGCATGAGGCAGAACTGGTTCCTCAGCACAGCGGGCAAATATTTCAGAGGTAGAACACCTCTGTACAATTAAATGATAATTTCTTGGAAGGTTCTGGATCGTTGACTGCTTGGAGGAGAGAAGCGCAACAGAATCAAGACTGCCCACATTCCTGGTACCAGCATCATGTAGACAAAGCTTCAATCACCATGGGTGTAACATCTGTAGAGAATTCTCTCAAGGCAATTTGGGTCAATTCACCAGGAGACTGTGAGTTCCAGTCCCATCTTAGGCATGAAAGTGGTGCTAGAGAAGACTCCTGCGAGTGCCTTGGACTGCAAGGCGATCAAACCGGTCAGTCCTAGAGGAGATCAACCCTGACTGCTCTTTAGAAGGCCAGGTCCTGAAGAGGAAACTCAAATCCTTTGGCCACCTAATGAGAAGGAAGGACTCCCTGGAGAAGAGCCTAATGCTGGGAAAGATGGAGGGCAAAAGAAGAAGGGGATGACAGAGAATGAGGTGACTGGATGGAGTCACTGAAGCAGTAGGCATGAGCTTAAATGGACTCCAGAGGATGGTAGAGAACAGGAAGGCCTGAAGGAATGTTGTCTATGCAGTCATGATGGGTTGGACATGACTTCGCAACTAACAACAACGGTATGAAAGCCAGCTGGGTGACTTTGGGACAATCATCAGGAGAATGTGAGTTTTAGTCCCACTTTAAGCATGAAAGCCAGCTGGGTGACTTTGGGACAATCATCAAGAGACTGTGAGTTCTAGTACCACTTTTAGGCATGAAAATTGACTGGGCAATTTTAGGCCAGGTGCTCACACTTATCCCAACTCCCCTGAAAGAGTTGTTGTGATGGTGGAGAAAATAGGAGGAAGGATATTGTGTGTGTTTCGCCACCTTGAGTTATTTATAAAAATAATAAAAGCAGGCTACAAATAAATAAAATAAAAATAAACCAACGCTCACAAACAGCAGAACTGTTTCTTAAACTTCCAAACAGTGAATTTTATGTACTGTAGTAATATTGGACAATGCTAACATAGTATAGGAACAATCGGTTTGGAAGAGTCTAGAAGGGTTCCCCATTTATGCTGAGAGCTCAGATGACCACCGGGCTGACCTGTGGAAATATTGCCCTCTAGCTGAACTTTGGCCTCGCTTTTTTTTTTTCCCCAGGAGAGCTTCTATCACCCTCCACCCTCTGGATATCTGGGATGGCCCTGCATATGCAACAGTGGCATAAATAATGCCCCCCTGCCAAACTCACCGGAAAGCCAAAGGGGAAGTCACAAGGATGTGTGTGATGTCCCGAAGATCAACGAGGTTAACGCTGAGAGAATGCAAAACGTTCTCCCCAAAGGTTACAAGGTCAGATGTCAAACACCTTTTGTTAAGGGCTTAAAGGAATGATTAATAGCAATCATCGGCCAACTGAATTATACTGGGGAGCATGTGCATATGCAGGGTTGTTGTTTTTTTTTAAAAAAAGGACACCTGTATAATGCTTCAATCTGCTCGACCCAAACAATAGAGAATTAGCATTAGGGGGACTAAAAGCCATGCCAACACAGTTCTGGGCTGCATAAACAGAGGGATAGAATCAAGATCGCGTGAAGTGTTAATACCACTTTATAATGCCTTGGTAAAGGCCACAAGTGGAATACTGCATCCAGTTTTGGTCGCCACGATGTAAAAAAGATGTTGAGACTCTAGAAAAAGTGCAGAGAAGAGCAACAAAGATGATTAGGGAACTGGAGGCTAAAACATATGAAGAACAGTTGCAGGAACTGGGTATGTCTAGTTTAATGAAGAGAAGGACTAGGGGAGACATGATAGCAGTGTTCCAATACCTCAGGGGCTGCCCCAAAGAAGAGGGAGTCAAACTATTCTCCAAAGCACCTGAGGGCAGAACAAGAAGCAATGGGTGGAAACTAATCAAGGAGAGAAGCGATTTAGAACTAAGGAGAAATTTCCTGACAGTTAGAACAATTAATAAGTGGAACAACTTGCCTACAGAAGTTGTGAATGCCCCAACACTGGAAATTTTCAAGAAGATGTTGGATAACCATTTGTCTGAAGTGGTGTTCAGAGGGCCTGGGCAGGGGGTTGGACTAGAAGACCTCCAAGGTCCCTTCCAACTCTGTCCCTCTGTTATTCTATTCTATTCTGTAATGCCAATCCATGCCAATTTCTTTTATTCCTTTTTTATTATTATTCTTTTCTGAACTTCGGAGCTATGTCGCTTAAGAATAGAGGATCTATTTTGTGGGCAAAAAGTTCAGGTCCCAAATTTCCACAGTTCCAAACCGTGCTGGGAAATATCCAAAATTAAAGCTGGACATCTATTAGTAGCTGAATGGAGAGAAGCATCGCTTCTTATCAGCTGGATGCTAAAAAAAAATTGTGAGAGTGTGTTGCTTATGAATAAGGTAGAATGTGCTTGAGAGATTCTCCTTCAGATGCCAAACGTCTATGGAGATTCTCGATCATCCCGGTCATGGTAGTCCCCAAAGTTTTCAAAAGTTTTTTTTCCCCCTGGAAAACCTTTTGCTTTTCATTCAAGAAGCTTCTTGGATAAGAAGCGAAATATTTTCAAGGGGAAAAAAAAAAACAAGGAAGTCTGGTTGCCTTTTGAAAAGCACCTCAGAGGCTTCAGGTGCCAACTTCAAAAAAAATCCCCAAAAACAATTGTAGACTTTGCTCACTTGACATGTTGAACTTGGTTACTGAATTAAATTATTTTTGAGGTCTCCGTGTCACACAAAACCATCTCACTGAACTGTCTGGGTTTGCGCGACATTTGCCAAGCTGCCAAAAATGATCCAAAGTTAAAATCACTTTGTAGTAGGAAGTTAGCTCCCACCCCTCTCCTAGAAGAATGAAATATTCTAGGAAATATTAAAAAGGCAGAATATTATCTTTCCCTGGGTGAGAAATGGAGAAACATGTTTTTTGGCAGGAAGCAGTCTCTCTTAATAGCCCTCACCATCCTCAATAGCCCACAGCAGATGTCAGCACTTAAGAGATAGCTAGGTCGATTCATAAGCAAATGTCCTCACCCAAGATCCAACAAAGGTAGGATTAATCCTCTACCCATCTAGCAACAGAACTCACCACATGGCACCTGGGGAGATTATATCACCCATCAAGATTCAACCAAGCCTGGGACTCAAAAGACAACCTACAAAGTTACCCCTGCATGGCCCTATGGGAGTCTGACAACCAATCAGAATACAAGCTCAAATTCAAAGCCCAACAGAGGGTATAAATCTCTCTCTCTCTCTCCCTCTCCCTCTCTCTCTCTCTCTCTCTCCCCCCCCCTCTCTCCCATGTGTCTTTTTCACCCAAGACCTCAAACCATGTGGTCCTATCCACCATTAAACCATCTTTTCAAGCAGTCTCCATGTTTCCAGTGTCTTTCTCCCCACTTGGAACTGAACCCAGATGGACATTTCTTCCAACACACGCTTAGAGTTTTGTGTGAATGCAGCCACTAGGTTTTAACCATCCTGGTTTACCTGCGTGATGTGGCCCAAACCCTGCTTTCCTTGGAGAACTGTCACTACTCAGCATACAGCTCGCAGTTATAGTTGCGATCACAATTGTGACCAGAATTTTGGTTGCTAAGCATGCCCACTTTTGCCACCTTTTATGCCATGGTTGTTAAAGTGAATCACTGCAGCGAATTGTGTGGTTGTGAAGTACCATTAACTTTGCTTGTTGGAAGCCAGTTTAAGAAGGTCTCCAGTGGTGATCACGTGACTATGTATATGCAGGGTTTGTAAATACATGCTGGTTACCAAGTGCCCAAATTTTGAACATTTGATTGTAGGGATGCTGGAATCCCTACGTAAGTCGTAAGTCACACGGTTATAGGCAGTGGTGGGATTCAGCCAGTTCGCACCACTTCAGGAGAACCGGTTGTTAACTTTCTGAGCAGTTTGGCAAACTGGTTGTTGGAAGAAATCATTAGGGCAGAGAACCGGTTGTTAAATTACTTGAATCCCACCACTGGTTATAGGTCACTTTTTGTTGTGGCCCGTACGTGGCCTGTGCAGCTAGTAGCTGATTCAGACAGTGAGGAGGCTGGTGTGGTGCTGCGCCAGCAGCCTGTGCAGCTGGCACTTGAATCGGACAATGGGGAGGCTGGAGAAGATGTGGTGCCAGAGGCAGGGATTCAGCCAGGGCCTTCAGAACCTCCAGAAGTTCCCATAAGTGAAGAGGACGAAGAGGAGGAGCCTCTTCTTGATGCACGGGTGCGCAGAGCTGCCAAAAGGCAGGAGTGGCTCCTCAGGAGGAGGTCTCCTCGAGAGTAAGGCTTGGGGCTAATTGGCCACCCCCTTAGCCTATTTAAGGAGGAATGCCGACTGAAGCAATTTGCAGGGAACAACTTAATTCACATACCTTCGTGTCTTGTCTTGCTTATCTTATCAGCTTCCTGCAAATTGCTTCTGGGCATTCTGCCGACCACAGTAAGCTTTCAGTATTATTCTTTGAATTCTTGGCGGTTGTTAATGCAGTTAATTAACAGCCGTTGTTGTAAAAAACTGGTTTTATTTAGTAAACTAAGGTTTGTACAGACTTTGTGTGTGCTGCGTTCTTTGGGTCCGTAGCTGGGGCAGAAACACTTTTTCGAGTGCTGTTGTAACTTTTAATGGTCACTAAACAAACAGTTGTAAGTCAAGTCCACTACCTGTACTGGATTCAAAGAATGATTCATCCACACTTCCTAATGTGTAAAGTTTGTCTTTGAGAAGCAGAGGTGCTGTGTCCATCCTCAGAAATCCATGTCTCTCTACCAATGAATTAAACACAATGAACTGTGTTTTCTGGGAATGGTAGCCCAACCTCTTCTAGATAGCAGATATATCGAATCCCTATTATCGGCGAATCTTGCCACATTTATTAATTGTGGGTGGATTTGGGATTTCGCTTTATGCAGCCTAACTGTGTGACAAATCACATTGCACAACTACTGTTCTACTCACCCTCTGCGAGTGACTAATAGCATTAGACATTTTAGTTGGATGGAGTCCTGAACCTGGAAATAACCACTTTCCCATCTTACTTTTTGCTATTTCCTGGTAGAACAAAAACTCTATTGTTGGAAAAGACAAGTCTGATTTTCTTTTCTTTTTTTTTAACCTGACAGCACTTTGTCTATGGAACAGCTACTATACAGGTAGTCCTCGACTTACAACAGTTCATTTATTGACCATTCAAAGCTACAACGGAGCTGAAAAAAGTGATTTATGACTATTTTTCACACTTCCAACACTGGGCTTCTTTATATCTCAGGCTATAAGTTTATATTTAGTTTGCTCAAAAAGGAACTTTAGAAAAATAATTTAATTTGCCAGAGCAAACTCTGTTTCCCCTCTTTATTTTAAAGCCGTGAACTCAATTTCGTTAAGGTATAATGAGTGAGCTTTGTTCTGTAGATGGATATCTAAACCATTTAGGAACAATATAGTGACAAAAGCAGAGAGAACAGTATTATCCAGACTTGCTTAATCTTTTAGAAAAATAATTTGGTATGACATATTCAAATTGATTTCAAAACCTTTCTTGGATGTATATGTGTGCCTCTGTCCTATCTCCATTGCTCTCTCTTTCCCTCCCTCATTCACACACACACTCCAACTAACTATATATCATCTCCAGGTAGTAGGGGTACAAATTAAGATGAGTGCATATGGTCTTTTGAAATTCTCCAACAATTTTTTTTTTTTTTTGCAAAGTAGCTGGGTGGACCACTTCTTTGAGTTTCTCCAGAGGAAGGATGTCTAGGTTATGTCTAGTCTAATGAAGAGAAGGACTAGGGGTGACGTGATAGCATTCTTCCAATATTTGAGGGGCTTCCACAAAGAAGAGGGGGTCAGTTCTCCAAAGCATCTGAAGGCAGGAGAAGAAACAATGGGTGGAAACCAACCAAGGAGAGAAGCAATCTGGAACAGTGGTGGGTTTCAAAATGTTTTATTACCGGTTCTGTGGGCGTGGCTTGGTGGGCGTGGCATGGCTTGGTGGGCGTAGCTTGGTGGGCATGGCAGGGGAAGGTTACTGCAAAATCCCCATTTCCTCCCGATCAGCTGGGACTTGGGAGGCAGAGAATAGATGGGGGCGGGGCCAGTGGTGGGATTCAGCCAGTTCGCACCACTTCGGGAGAACCGGTTGTTAACTTTCTGAGCAGTTTGGCAAACTGGTTGTTGGAAGAAATCATTAGGGCAGAGAACCGGTTGTTAAATTACTTGAATCCCACCACTGGGCGGGGCCAGTCACAATTTTTTACTACCGGTTCTCCGAACTACTCAAAATTTCCACTACCAGTTCTTCAGAACTGGTCAGAACCTGCTGAAACCCACCTCTGACCTGAAAGTAAGGAGAAATTTCCTGACAGTTAGAACAATTAATCAGAACTTGCCTTCGGAAGTTGTGGGGACTCCATCCCTTGAGGTTTTTAGAAGATATTGGGCAGCCATTTGTGCAGAATGATATAGGATCTCCTGCTGGAGCAAGGGGTTGGATTAGAAGACCTCCAAGGTCCCTTCCAATTCTGTTATTCTGTAATTCTTCAACAGTTTTCTTGAGGACACCACTGTTCCTTAGCAACGATAATTGGGCTCTATGACAATTAGCCACGGCCAACGCACCACAGCCAACTCGCCATGGGCAACTTGCCACGGCCAAATCATTGCGGGAGAATTCACCGTGGGACAAGTGACACTAATATTGCTGTTGCTAGGGTGGGGTGGGTGTGATTTAATTTTATTATATTATATTAATTTAGCTGATTCTTTTCTGTTAGTTTTACTGTTTTAGATGAGGTTTTATATTCTGTAAGCCTTGAGTCGCATGTGCAAATAGGCAGTGATATAAATTCATTAAATAAATAAATAAATAAATAAATGGTGAAACTGAATCATTAAAGAAAGGATGCAAAAGGATTTTTATTTATTTTAAATAATTAAAATTAAAATTGCTAAATTGTTGTGAGGTGTCCCATGGTGAATTGGCTGTAGCGAGTGGTCCCACCCGAGTTGGCCTTGGAATGGAATGGCCTTATCATTCCATGATAATTGTACTGCTTCAAAAAAAAAAAAAAAATAGGAGAATTTTCCTCATGAAGTGTTCCCTAGAGTTTGACTGACAATTTGGAAAGTCAATAGGATTCAGATCCTTAAGGGAAAGTTTTTTATTTTATTTTATTTTATTTTATTTTATTTTATTTTATTTTATT
>WNWU01000019.1:1153212-1171413 GCA_012654045.1 Ptyas mucosa | reverse complement strand
CTTTCTTCCCATAGCAAGGTTCTTTGATGTTTTTATTCTAGTCCTCAAAGTTCAAATTATGCGAGTAACTTCCTCTCTGTCTCTTTCTTTCTCTCTTTCCCTCTCTTTCTTTTTCTTTCTTTCTTTCTCTTTTCCTCCCTCCCTCCCTCCCTCTCTCTCTCTCTCCCTTTCTTTCTTTCTTTCTTTCTTCCTTCCTTCCTTCCTTCCCATAGCAAGGTTCTTTGATGTTTTTATTTTAGTCCTCAAAGTTCAAATTATGTTGGTAACTTCTTTTCTGTCTCTTTCTTTTTCTCTTTCCCTCTCTTTCTTTTTCTTTCTTTCTCTTTCCCTCTCTCCCTCCTTCCCTCCCTCCCTTTCTTTCTTTCTCTCTCTCTCTCTTTCCCTCCTTCCCTTTCTTTCTTTCTTTCTTTCTTTCTTTTTCTTTCTCTCCCCCCCCTCTCTCCCTCCCTCCTTCATACTCCTGCCCACCATTTACAAAACATCAAGGGGGATTACCAAACATAATTTCGTTGGCCGGCATCAATGATCCATCTTCAGTTCCTAGAAAAGTCGCGTGCCTGCCTTTTAATACTGAGCTCCACCATGGGATTCAGAGGGAACTCATATTAAATACGGAGAAAGGTTTCAGTGAAGGTTAAACTCCCTGTCAAACAGCCAAAATGTTGTACCTTTTTTTTCCCCCTTGAACATTAAATAGTTCAGCTATAATCATAGTGATGAGAGCAGGGAAGTCTTCCATCACATAAAGGAAATCACTATGTTTAAACCCAGACAATTTTTTTTTTAAAAAAAGTGGAATAAAATACAAAAGTGTGAGTGCATGTCTGCATATATAAAAAAATATTTCTTCTGTCATTTGTCCCTTTTCTTTCTTTAACTTTGATCCTTGCATTTCTTTTTTCTCTTTTTTTTTCTGCCACCTTGGAAATGTCATTTGGTGAGTTGACTGGCAATAGAAATACAATAAATAATCAAACCCCTATTTCACCTGAGGAAAATCCAAAAGGACCCATAAAAAACAAACAAAGTAGCCAAGATGGTAATATATGTTGGCGAAATTTAATATTATGGGTAGTCCTCGTTTTATGACCACAATTGAGCCCAATGTTTCTGTTGCTAAGTGAGACAATTCTTAAGTGAGTTTTGCCTCATTTTACGAACCTTTCTTACTGCAGTTCTTAAGCGAATCACTGCAGTTGTTAAGTTAGGAACACGGTTGTTAAGTGAATCTGGCTTCCCCATTGACTTTGTTTGTCAGAAGGTCGCAAAAGGGGATCACGTGACCCCGGGACATTGCAACCGTCATAAATACGAGTCAGTTGCCGAGCATCTGAATTTTGATCACATGACCACAGGGATGCTGCAACGGTTGTTAAGTGTGATAAATGGCCATATGTCACTTTTTCCAGTGCCATTGTAACTTCGAATGATCACCGAATCTATCTGTAATGTATTAGTTTTATTCATCTGTTACTAAATTTTGACCAAACAGAGATCCCTTCGAATGGTCATTAAATAAACCATTGTAAGTTGCAGACTACCTGTTTTGCAATAATATTAACTGGACCGATCAAAAGGTCCCAAAACAGGGTGTGGGTTTGCAAATGTCACAATACACTTCACTAGATAAGATGATAAACAAAAGTAGAAGGACAAAAATGGGGAGGGAGGAAAGATGCCTTTAGTTAGGATATAATCAGTGGTGGGATTCAGCTAGTTCTGTCCAGTTTGGGCGAACTGGTAGGGGCGACTGCGGTAGGCTCCGCCTACCTGCCCGGATGTAATGCCGTCCTATTTCGTCACGTTTTGGAGGCTGTGCGGATGTGCGGAACGCGCGTGTGCAAGCAAAGAGCATGCGCGGAAGGCCGAGCATCAGGGATGGGTTCTACTTACCTTTACTACTGGTTCGCAACGGGACTGCACGCGCATGTGTGTGCACTCTTCTACGCAAGCGCAGAAGCTTCTGCGCATGTGCAGAAGCATTTTTGATGACATCGGGGTCAGTGGGCGGGGCCTCCCGCCAGTTTTACTACTGATTCTATAGAACCGGTGCGAACCGGGGGCAACCCACCACTGCCGAACATGCATGGAAGGTGGTGTGTGCGAGAGAAATGAGCATGCATGCGCGCACGCTAACATTCGCGAACCGGTAGGGAAGGTAAGTGAATCCCACCTTTGGATAAAATAAAATGTGGGAAGAGATTACAGAATACACTTGATGAAATACGTTAGCCTCTTCTTATTTGAATTGAGAACTTCCTTGGCTTGCGAAACCAACCAACCGATCAGTCAATCAAGAGTAGAATTTTGGAATGTTCTTTCTATAAACCCAGATTTCTTGGTTGGCAAGCGGGGGGGGGGGGGGAATGTTATTTTAAGTTTGGAATGTGGAGATAATGATCTATACGTCCTTGGAAATCACAAAGTCAGTAGAATAAAAGACCTAGCAGTTGTATTTATATCATATGCTAAAATGGATGAGGTTTTTTTTTTTTAAATCTTATTTTGGGGCCTCAACAGATTTTGAGAACCGGATGACAATAATTTATTAGTTCGTTTATTATGTGACTCCAGAGATAGCCTCAAACTAACCCTCACCCCCAAAAGAAGAGAAAACTACACTCATCCAAATTGACAAATGTATACAAGGGAAACATGAAGTCGTCTTTCAGTTCAGTTCAGCTCCTGATGACTTCATGGCCATGTCATTTTCCTGGCATAAAAACGTAGATTTGGGTTGCCATTGTCTTCTTCCAGGAAATTTTGACTTCTCAGTCTTGCCTACTCCCGGGGGGGGGTGTTATTTCCTGATTGGTCTTCCATGAAAATCCCATCAGATCCAAACCTGTGTAGCAGCTCTCCCTTTTCTTTGGATATCTGTATAGATTCCAAATAATTCAATGGTATCAGAGTGGAATGGAATGATAAGCAAGCATCCTCTATTAGCAACATTTCTTCTAAGGTCATGTTAACCATCCTGTTGTGGCCTGTCGGTCGCCAGCCCCTCCAGCAGCCAAATCAGATGAGGAGGAGGTGTGGGAGTCAGGATCAGCAACCTGAGAGCTCCAAGGTGGGGAAGAGGGAATGGAGCTGGCAGAGAGAGAGAGAGAGAGAGAGAGAGAGAGAGAGAGAGAGAGAGGGAGAGAGACGGAGCCTGGGTTGTCCATCAGCCTTCAGATGGAGAGTCAGTAGCCCCCAGGTCTGGAGGTGGCTGATGAGGAAGAGGAGGAACAGCTGGGTCCAGTGCCTGACACGCAGATGCACAAAAAGCAGAGGAGAGGAGAGCAGTGGAAATCTATGGGCCGGTCCTTGGGATGGAAGAGCCACTGCTGCTAGCGAAGCCCCACCCTAGCTCTGAGGATAAAAGGCAGGAGGTGGAGATGAATAGATGTGGCAGACAACTATTCATCTCCCTGCTGGACAGACTTGTTAGCTTGCTGTGAGAGACAAACTTTTTGCTGGGGCTGCTGGCACTCCTAATAAAGGAATCATTGCTTCAACAGTGCGAGCTGCACTGGCTCCCTGTGTTCTTCCGGGTGCGCTTCAAGGTTTTAGTTACCACCTTTAGAGCGCTCCATGGCTTAGGACTGGGGTATTTACGAGACCGTCTTCTGCCACCAGTAGCCTCTCATTGACCAGTACGTTCCCACAGAGAGGGGCGTCTCAGGGTGCCGTCGGCCAAACAGAGTCGACCGGCGGCCCCCAGGGGGAGAGCCTTCTCTGTGGGGGCACCCACCATATGGAACAAGCTCCCCCCGGAGATACGGACAATCCCGGATCTTTGCGCTTTCCGCCGTGCCCTCAAAACATTTCTATTCCAACAGGCCGGCCTGGGCTAACCTCTTTTTAAAACTGCTTTTAAATTAAATTTTAAATCTGTCTTATAAATTTGGGGTTTTTAATTTTGTTTTCAGGGCCAAATTATTTAATTGTACTTTAAACAGCCTTTAAATATTTGTATTATATGTATTTTATCGTTTGCTGTTCACCGCCCTGAGTCCTTTGGGAGTAGAGCGGTATATAAATTTAATAAATAAATAAATAATAAATAAACTACAGAGGGTTTGTCGTGTTTGGGGAGCTGGGTCAGAACACATTCTCTCCTTGTGAGCTCAAAAGTTATCTATAGTAAAACCAGCCCCAACTTCCGAATCAGAACTCTAAATTAAAGCGCTTACACCACACCTATGTTAGGCATTCTATGAGGTGTCTCATATGCACACAACACTCATTAATCTCATGCTAAGATCAAAAGACAACAATCTCACATTCCTTGAGGTGACCTTATCCTGCTTTACAAACTGAAGTGTTGTCAGTCTTCTAAGGCAGGGGTGAAACCCAGCAGGTTCTGACAGGTTCTGGAGAACCGGTAGCGGAAATTTTGAGTAGTTTGGAGAACTGGCAAATGCCACCTCTGGCTGGCCCCAGAGTGGGGTGGGAATGGAGATTTTGCAATATCCTTCCCTCAGGAGTGGGGTGGGAATGGGGATTTTGCCTTCCCCTGCCACGCGCACCAAACCACGCCCACCAAGCCACACCACACCACACCCACCAAGCGACGCCCACCGAACTGGTAGTAAAAAAATTTGAATTTCACCACTGTAAGGTAGGCCAACTCAAGAAACCAAAGCCATACAAGTAGTCCTTGACTTACAACCATTCATTGAGCGACTGTTCAAAGTTACAGTGGCACTAAAAAAATGACTTATGGCTGTTTTTCACACTTACAATCGTTACAGCATCTCTGCGGTTTCGTGATCAACATTCGAAGGCTTGGCAACTGACTCATTTATGATGGCTGCAGTGTCATGCGATCCCCTTTTGAGGCCTTCTGACAAGCAAAGTCAATGGGGAAGGCGATTCAGGTAACAACCGTGTTCCTAACTTAACAATTGCAGTGATTCACTTAGCAGCTGTGGCAAGAAAGGCCATAAAATGGGGTAAAATGTACTTAACAATTGTCCTGCTTAGCAATGGAAATTTTGAGCTACGTTGTGGTCGTAAATCGAAGACTACCTGTAGGTGTAAATCTCTTTTATTTGTTTGTTTGTTTGTTTATTAAATTTAAATGCTGCCCATTTCACTATTAAGTGACTATCAAATATGTAATGAAATGTTTGCACCAAGGACTCCTCATTTCAATGCGGAGCTACAAATATTCTCCTTTATTAGTATCACATATGGGAATTTAGAATAGAATAGAATAGAGTAGAGTAGAGTAGAGTAGAGTAGAGTAGAGTAGAGTAGAGTAGAGTAGAGTAGAGTAGAGTAACAGAGTTGGAAGACACCTTGGAAGTTTTCTAGTCCAGCCCCTTGCTCAAACATTTCTATAGTATTTCAGAGAAATTGACCAGGTTATTCCATTATTAGAGTAAGTTTCTAATATTTTCATGAAAACGTATAATAATTATTGGCAAGAGGGCAGATCATGTTCACTCCTGATGACCAAGTGGATATGTCTTTGTAGTTTTCACGACACAATATAGGAGCTACTTGTCATTAACTTCTCCTGGAATTTTTTTTTTAAACTTTCCATTCTGTTTTACAACTCTGGAATTTCTTGGTAGGCTTTTATTCACCTATAACCAAATCAGATACTGTTTTGATTTTTTTTTCAAGATAATTTGCAAGACAGTTCTCTCTCCTTATATTGGTATAGATCAGGGATGTCAAACATGCGTTTGAAATTCAAGGGAATTCCCCACACTCGGAGGGGGAAATCTAATTCCCCACCCCTGTTTCTCTACCAGCCTCTAATTCTGCTTCTTTCCAAAGTCAGAAAAATACGTCAGGGCAAGTCTGAGGGCCTGCTAGATTCTAAGACCCTTGATGCCTCTCCATCAAAGCGCCAAACGTCAGTTTAATATTGGCCAGCTCAAGGCAGTGGTGAAATCCAAATTTTTTTACTACCGGTTCTGTGGGCGTGGCTTGGTGGGCATGGCAGGGGAAGGATACTGCAAAAATCTCCATTCCCACCTCACTCCAGGGCAAGGATACTGCAAAATCCCCATTCCCACCCCACTCTGGGGCCAGCCAGAACTGGTATTTGCCGGTTCTCTGAACTACACAAAATTTCCGCTACCGGTTCTCTGAACTGCTCAAAATTTCCACTACCGGTTCTCCAGAACCTGTCAGAACCTGCTGGATTTCACCCCTGGCTCAAGTGTTCGTCTGACTGTATTTTCTCCTGGCCTGTAGACTATCAGGGTTTATCATTCATTGGGACTTTTTAGTGGATTTAAAACTGCCTTAGTTAAAACAACATAGGTGCTACTAAAAATAGCTCAGAACAACAAAGCAAAAGTAATAAACTTTTGTGGAAATTAAAATGGTCAAATCAAAGCTCCGTATTTTGAATTTGCTTCTGAATTATAAGATGGAGTGGGCTGGCTTTAGTTCTAGTGGCAATTTGTTCTGCAAGCCAAACTCCACCACAGAGAAGGCAGAATTGACAAAGAGTTTCCCACAGATCTTAAAAAAGCTACCCTCCTTGATGATTTAAAAGAGAGTGGTGGATTGGAACTAGTTAAGTCCCTAAGACAGGTAAGGCTTTAAATGCTGTTGTCAATTTGAATTGAGGTCACAAGGTAACCAGAAATCTGTACGTTATTTCATCCCGGGACTTTCAGGAAGTGCTTTTTCATCACCTGTTGCATTCTACCATCCTGTGAAGTGAGTTCAAAGATCACCATACGAAGAGCACATCTGAGAAAAATTGTGGAAGGAAACTCTTTTGGGTAACTCAGCCAGTTGTCCATAGCATAGTTGTCACTCTGGCTAGTATCCACCTTCCATCTGAACTCCATCAGGAACAATATCCGAGCAATTCTTTTCACATCGGATCGCTCAGACGCACGCTGGGCTGGAAGCCAGTTTAAGCAATACCATAACTAGGGTGTCCATCATATCATCTAAGAACAGTCATTTGAGTGTGAGAAATATAAAGGGTATATGACATTGTGAAATAGTCACGGGGTATTGAGTTATTTGAGAACTTTGTTGATCAAGGTTAAGCCCAAGGTGCAGCATATAAAGGTGGCTAGCAACCAGAGCGATGCTGGTTATTATAACAACAAACAAAACATCCAATATTCAAGTCGTCCTCCTACGGTAGTTGGGGTAGAAGGTAGAGGTGCCAGTGAACAGTGTCTAAGATATCATTCCTCTTTACAAGCTCATTCCTGATAAGAGACCGTGAAAAATTGAGGACTATCTTTAGTTACCAAGGCTTGAAAAATTCCACAGATAGCAATAACAATAGCACTTAGACTTATATACTGCTTCACGGGGTTTTAAAGCCCTCTCCTAGCAGTTTTACAGAGTCAGCATATTGCCTCCAACAACCTGGGACCTCAGTTTACCAACCTCGAAAGGATGGAAGGCTGAGTCAACCTTGAGCCACTCAGAATCGAACTGCTGGAGTGAGCAGTGAGTTAGCCTGCAGTACCGCATTCTAACCACTGCACCAATACAGCTAGATGACAGCTAGTCCAGGGTCAGAGTGTCAGGAAAGGTGTCAGTGTCATAAATATACTTGCTAGCACCTTATGATTTCTGACAAATGAAGGATCACTCCAACGGTGGGTTCCACATTTTGTTACCACTGGTTTGCCGTGCGCGTGCATGCTTGCTTCGCTCGTGCACCTTCAGCACATGCGCCCAGCCTTTCATGCATGCACCCGGCCTCAAAAACGTGCCTAAATAGGATGGCATAGAGCCAGGGTGGGTAGGCCCACCTGTGATCTCTGCTACCGGTTCGCCCAAACTGGTCCGAACTGGCTGAATACCACCTCTGGACCACTCCATATGTTGTAGTCCGCCAGCAGCCTACAGAGCTGGCAGTGGAGTCGGACAGCGATGAGGCTGAGGAAGAACATGGGCCAGTCCTGGAGGCTGGGGAAGGCCCGGGTGAGGGCTCTGCATCGGAGGCAGAGATGGGGCCAGGGCCATCGGGGAGTGAGGTGCGGACTCCAGAGCCTCCAGAGACTGATAGGAGTGAGGCAGAGGAACAGGAGGAGCCTGTTCCTAATGCACGCACATATTTCCTAAAACTACATTTAAAGGATTGCAAAGCAAATATAAGCCAACCCCCCCCCCTTTTTTTTTCCTGAGATTCTTCTAAAAAACCAAATACATATTCTTGTCTTCTCTTCTGGCTACTGACAGGTCCCTGATAGTTTCATGTAGTGCTTGCTCACACCACATTGCGGGATGTGAAGATTACAATGTACGGAGTCTTTGCTTTGTCCATTCAGATTATAAAGTGGTTGATTAGGAAGTGTCATTATGGCTTTGAAAAGGTTTGAGGAAAAAGAGAGGAAGATTAGGGTGGCCTAGAAGCAGGGGTGAAATGCTACCGGTTCGTTCCGGTTCGGGCAAATGGTAGTGATAAAAACTACCGGTTCAGGTGAACCGATAGTAAAAAAAATGCTTTAAAAAGTAAAAAAAAGCTTCCGATGAACACAGCTGTGCTGCGCAATAGTCTTTTTTTTTTTTACTTTTTAAAGGCATTTAAAGCATTTTTTTTTACTACTTATTCGCCCGAACCAGTAGTAAAAAAATGCTTTAAAAAACTTTTTAAAAAAGGTTCTAACGATCACGCAGCACAGCTGTGATCGTCGGGACCTTTTTAAAAACTTTTTTAAAGTATTTTTTTACTACCTATTCACCCGAACTGGTAGGAAAAAAATGCTTTAAAAAAGTTTTAAAAAAAGATTCTGACAATCGCACGGCACAGCTGTGATCGTCGGGACCTTTTTTTTTACTTTTTTAAAGCATTTTTGTACTACCTATTCACCCGAACTGGTAGTAAAAAAGTGCTTTAAAAAAGTTTTTTAAAAAGGTTCTGACGATCGCGTGGCACAGCTGTGATCGTCGGAACCTCTTTTTTTTTTTTTTTACTTTTTTAAAGCATTTTTTTACTACCGGTTTGGGCGAATAGGTAGTAAAAAATGCTTTAAAAAAGTAAAAAAAAAGTTGGCCACGCCCACCCAGTCACATGACACCCCCCACCACCAAGCCATGCCCACCAAGCCACGCCCACAGAACTGGTAGCAACAAATTTTACATTTCACCACTGCCTAGAAGGGAATAAAAATTTCAAACTTCAGAATGCCGACTAAGCACATTAAGCCAGAAGGGTCCATTTAGTCATAGCGTCCTAACAGAATTTGGCAAAGGCATGCAGCTCTTTGTTGAGATACAACGGAAGAAGACACAGTTGGAGAAAACTTATTGAAAATCTAGAAACTGAGGTCACCAAGTTTCTTATTCTTTATTTCCAACTTCCTTCTCTTTGGACGGTCCGGTGACTGTCTATTGAAATCTTTGACAGAGAATGAAAAAAAAATTAAACAGTGGTAAACAGACAAGAGTGTTGACAGTAATGGCCATTTGTTTAATTCTTGGCAACTGCAACAGAAATGCATAACAGAACATTTTAAATGGCATCTTCTGAAAAATGCCCTGTTGGACAACGGCCTCACATCTAAACTGGTTGTTATAGCAGAGACGTAGAAAAGAGAAATAAAAAGCATAATAATATCCGGCCAATTTCATGTACATTTGAAAAAGTCATTTCCCCTTCATATTTAAACAAAACCATGAACTGATAAATCATATATTACTTAATTAAAGAAGTTTAAAATGGTTTTTTTCCCCCTTTTTGGGTTCGGCTTGGGTAATTAAAAATTACCTTTTGAGGTAATTTATACCAGCTGCTAAAAATATTTGTTCCCTTTTCTAAAGTTACCTCAAGTCTAAATTTATAATAAACCCCCTCCTTTTATGACCCTGTAATCCCTTAATTCGGGGTAGAGTCAGGGCGACTGGATAGAGCTGAGCGTTTACTGGCCGGATGCCCTTCCTGACGCCTATGCAGAGTTTGCAACAGATATTTTCTCTTTGTGCTCTAGGAGAGAAACACCTGCCACTACCTAGGATTGAACCCTCAACCTTCTGAATGGGAGGCGAGCATCTTCACCACTAGGCCACCATGCCACTCAAGTCTTACAATGAAGTGCAAATATTATTTGGCTATCAAATATCAAAGTCATCTTAGGTTAGACATTTAGTCTTAGAAAAACAGAAGCCTATAAAGATTGAATAGATAAAGGAAGTTTTATCTAAGATTTATTTCTGTCGTGTACTTCCATAAACTGTAGCACTTGGCCACTGGCATCTGATCTTAGAAGCAAATAAACACTTGGGGGAGGGATATCATTCTTTGATTTACTATGTATTGTAGGTTGATGTTTATGGTATATAATTACAGCTGCAGAAAAAATATTAAGGAAAAAAAAAACATAGCAACTGACCTCAGGCAGCCTCACTGTTTAATTGAGCCCTCAAGAAGGTTTTAACCAGGGGTGAAATGCTCCCGGTTCGGACCGGATCGGCCAATCCAGTAGGGATGATGGCCGGTAGTTCGGAGAACCAATAGCGATGGCAGCTGGAGGCTCTGCCCATCCACCTTAGCCTCTGCAGCCCACTGGCCCCTCTTGCCCTTCTCTTTTTGGGTGCAGTGCTTCTGCTTGTTGGGCCACTTCCCCGCAGCGCTTCTGCTGGTGCCACCACAGAAGCCTCCCATAAGGAAAAAGAGGGAAAAAGCAAAGCGGCTGTCTGCAGAGCTGCCAGCTTCAGGAAGTGGCCCAACAGGCAGAAGCGACACGCCCAGAAAGAGCCTCCGGCCTTGCCCTACCCTCTCACCACCTGCTCTCCTTTCGCTTTGGGTCGGGAGCTGGGGCCCAGAGACGCGCCATTCACCGAAGCCCAGTGCCGCCTGCTCACCGCTCCAGTAACTTTTGGGCTCTTGCCTTTCCTGGCAGCCAGCCGCGGGAGAAAGGTAAGGAGTAGGACAAGCCTTGTGGCGAAGGGTGAGCGGGCGGCGGCTCCGCAGCAAGGCTGGAGTCGGGGAATGGCGGTGAGCAGGAGGCAGCTCTGGGGCTTCGGTGAATGGCGATGAATTCTGGGCCCCAGCCCCCGACCCAAAGCGAAGGGAGAGCAGGTGAAAGGGCGACAGAATAGAAATTTAAAATGTTTTCCTACCAGGTTCTGTGGGCGTGGCTTGGTGGTGGGGGTCTTGTGACTGAGTGGGCGTGGCTGTGAGTGACATTGAGTTAGCCATGCCCACTTAGTCACAGGACACCCCCCCCCCACCAAGCCACACCCAGAGAACCGGTAGGGAAAATTTTTAGATTTCACCCCTGGTTTTAACCATCAATCCCAAAATCATATCCTTCTCTGCAGTTCCCATCACAACATTTTGCGAATGTGTCGCAAAATGTATCTGTTCTTGCAAGCACTTCATCATGGTCTCTACGTTATTTTAAATCTTAGAGCTGCTCAGAAAGCTAAGTTAAAATTCAGTTCTGATTCACTTTGGAAAAGCCTAGATTTGCTGGGATAGATCTGCACAATATTTCCAATATTAGCCCAATTAGAGTTGATCAATTCCAATGCACAATCAGGTTAGCAGGGGAATTTGCAAGGGAATTTGCAGAAGGATCTTCTCACCCAGAAAAAGATCCCCCCCAAAAAGATCTTGACAGACTTGAACAAAGTGAAATTTAATGTGGAGAAAAGCAAGGTTTTCTCATGCCACTTAGGCAGGAAAAGTACAGTTTATTTATTTGTTTGTTTGTTTGTTTGTTTATTGGTTCGATTTATATGCCGCCCTTCTCTGGAGACTCAGGGCGGCTTACAATGCGTTAAGCAATAGCCTTCATTCTTTTGTTATATACCTGCTTAGTAGGGCTTTTGGCTCCCCCAATCGGTGTCCTTTTTTTATACAAAGTCAGCTTATTGCCCCCACAATCTGGGTCCTCATTTTACTTACCTCGGAAGGATGGAAGGCTGAGTCAACCTTGAGCCTGGTGAGATTTGAACTTGCAGTAATTGCAGGCAGCTGGCAGCTAAGTGCTATTTAACAGCACTTTAGTCCGCTGCTCCACCAAGGCTCCACCAAGGCTCCACCTGGCTCCACCTGGCTCCACCTAGCTCAAAAACAGTAGCTGTGAGGGGGGACTTTGGAGTCATAGTGGACGATCGATGAAATATGAGGCAGGAGTGTGTGGAAGCAGCCAAAAAAGCTAATACAATCCTTGGTTGAATAAACAGAGGCATAGAATCAAAATCCCGTGAAGTATTAGTACTGCTTTATAAAACCTTAATAAGACCACATCCAGTTTTGGTCAGCACACTAAGATGATTAAAGGACTGGAGACTAAAACATACGAAGAACAGTTGCAGGAATCGGGTATTGCAATCTAGAGAAAAAAAGGATTAGGGGTGACATGACAGCAGTCTTCCAGTATTTGAGAGGCTGCTA
Organism: Ptyas mucosa; assembly: GCA_012654045.1. Taxonomy (NCBI): domain Eukaryota; kingdom Metazoa; phylum Chordata; class Lepidosauria; order Squamata; family Colubridae; genus Ptyas; species Ptyas mucosa. The sequence goes on along the minus strand of WNWU01000019.1, from coordinate 1,159,085 downwards.
CAAAGAAGAAGGGTCAACCTATTCTCCAAAACACCCAAAGGCAGGACAAGAAACAATGGATGGAAATTCATCAAGGAGAGAAGCAACCTAGAATTAAAGAGAAACTTCCTAACAGTGAGGACAATTAGCCAGTGGAACAGCTTGCCACTAGAAGTTGTGGGTGCTCCATCACTGGAGGCTTTTAAGAAGAGACTGGACAGCCACCTGTCTGAAATGGTATAGGGTCTCCTGCTTGAGCAGGGTTGAACTAGAAGACCTCCAAGGTCCCTTCCAGCTCTATTCTGATTGAAAATGTTGGATCCCAATCAATAAAAGTGAAAAAAACAAAACAAAACAAAACATGCAAAACAAAAATGCAAGAAGACAAACTAAATTGCAGTGCCAGAGAGAATAATCTCTCCCCACTGAAAAAACAGCTAAAAGAAAATTAAGATTATCTTGAGTATATTTTTGCATTAATTTTGAAGGAAATGTAATGGATGATGACAGATCAAAGCATTTATTCTGTTATATCAGTTAGTCATACATTTTGTTTATTTTCAAGTGCTTTCATTACGCCATGTTTTCATCTATTTGGGCATGTAATATGAGCTGGATCAGAGTTCATAATGTGTTCAAAAACCACACACGTAAAAATTCTTTCACTCATGTGAGCAAATGTATGTCCCACAATTGCATAAGAGATGTTAAAGGCAGGACTTATTTCCTCTACATCAGTGGATCCTATGAGATTTTTTTTTAAAAAAGCAAAGTTTTGGAAAGATTGTGCAAAGACATTGATCGATCAATCAATAGATTGACTGATTTGCAGAACTTTCATTCCTCCTAGCTCAGAACTGGCATGTTAAAAAGTCCAAGGAGCATGTTGTATATAAAAACCAGCCTTCCCCTTGATGGACTGTGTAGGAGAAGGACTAAGGTTAACATTGGTTCATTCACTGGGGGTTTTGTTTAGCACAAGTTTCCAAACTTGGCAACTTTAAGACATGTGGACTTCAACTCCCAGAATTCCTCCAGCCAGAATTCTGGGAGTTGAAGTCCACAAGTCTTTTAAAAAAATGCCAAGTTTGGAGACCCCCAATGTTTAGCAAGAACAACACCTTAAGAATCTCTAGAGACATATGTTTAAGGTCCAAAAGGGCAAGTGAAATTTATTAAGATGTAGAGAAAGTCTGCATCTCTGAGTTTTCTGTCTTCATGACAGGACAAAGAAGAAGCTAGAGGTGTTTTCTGTGCTTCCTGTAGGAAGCAAGTAGACCGTCTTAAGGCTTAAGCATTCAGGATCAGTCTTCAGTTTAAGGTAATCAGGTTGGCATTGTTGAAAGAAAGTTGTATCAGATTAGCATTGTGGACATTCTCTATTAGAGCTTCCTTTCACGAACCCCAGAAATATGGTCTAGGAATTTGGGGATGCTCTGCAACAGGTTTAAGGATAGAGCCGAGGTGGTGCAGTGGTTAGAGTGCAATTCTGCAGCTACTTCAGCTGACTGCTAGTTCAGCAGATCAGCGGATCAAATCTCACCAGCTCAAGGTTGACTCAGCCTTCCATCCTTCTGAGGTGGGTAAAATGAGGACCCAGATTGTTGGGGGCAATATGCTATTTAGTATACTGTCTTTGGTGTAAGCCGCCCAGAGTCCTCGGAGAGTGGGCGGCATAGAAATATGACTAATAATAATAATAATAATAATAATAATAATAATAATAATAATACTTGGAGCAGGGGTCTCCAACCTTGGCAACTTTAAGACCTGTGAACTTCCACTCCCAGAATTCCTCAGACAGCTTGATCTGGAGTATCCAGGGTAAGTAGAATATTACTGTCATGCCAGAGGACTTCATAGAAATCTTACTGTATGTAAGCCATTGCTTCTTCTCTCTCTAACCACACTCAGTTGATGGATCACTATTAAAAGAATCACTGGATTGAATTTTCTGAAACAAGACAAACATTTTGAGCAACAAAAACGAAGGCTAAAGTGTTAGATTTCCTCAGTTGCAAGCCTTCTGAAATGGGTGTGAAGATGGGTTTACATATCACACTAAGCCATAATAAGTCTAGTCTGATGAAAAGAAGGACTAGGGGTGACATGATCACAATTTCCTAATAACTAAAGGGCTGCCACAAAGAAGAGGGAGTCAAGCTATTCTCCAAAGCACCTGCGGGCAGGACAAGAAGCAATGGATGGAAACTAATCAAGGAGAGAAGCAACCTAGAAAAGAAAATTCCTGACAGAACAAGTAATCGATGCAACAACTTGCTCCAGAAGTTGTGAATGCTCTGAAAGTTTTTGAAAAAGAGATTGGACAACCATTTGTCTGAAATAGCATAGGGTCGCTTGCTAGAGTAGGGGTTGGACTAGAAGACCTCCAAGGTCCCTTCCAACTATGTTATTCTGTTATTGTGGCTTAGTGTGATTTGCAAAGCAGGCCATTCTGGCTTACTCAACAACAAGCCATGTAAGGGTGTAGCCATTGGGCTGTTTGCCAGCTCACTCAACGTTTATACGGTGTCGTGATACATTCTCAGAAAATAAAGATTTAAATCTGTGACATTGAGACAGTGAGTTGGATTTCACTCAGTGCAGGTGGTTTTAAAGGCACGGGAAACAAACAGTGCCCAAAGTGACTTGGTTATTGTAGTGATATATTTTATGGTGGGTGGAATTTCAGCTATGAGCAATTATCGAGGGCTTGATTAAAGGAATCTTCTCTGATTAACAGTATGCATGGTGATGAACTAATCCATTAATTAAAGGTTTTCCCTGAAGGTAAAAATAACACACATTTTGGATCAAATAGGGATTTTTTTCCCCATAGGCTCTGTGCACCTTGGAAAGCACACAAGTGTGAACCAAACGAGCTAACAGTCTTAGGCAACCAAACTACTACTTTATGTCAGCACTGTAGTCGCCTGATAATGTAATGTTGCGTACGCTAAATAAATAATTAATGTTGACCTTTCCAAGTACTAAGTAGGTCCAATTCTATTTAGTCTTTTGGGATCAGCCAAGGTCAATTACCTGGTTCTGTTACTACAGATAGTCTTCAAATTACAACCATCATTGGGCCCTGTTGTGGCCTGCCAGTGGCCTGCGTAGATTGTTGCTCATCCTGACGCCGAGGAGGCTGTTGTGGTGTCGCGCCAGCAACCTGTGCAGACAGCGCTCGAGTCGGACAGCGAGGAGGCTGAAGAAGATGTGGTGCCAGAGGCAGGGATTCAGCCAGGGCCTTCAGAACCTCCAGAGGCTCCTTCAAGTGAAGAGGATGAAGTGGAGGAGCCTCTTCTCAATGCACAGGCACACAGAGCTGCCAAAAGGCAGGAGTGGTTACTCAGGAGGAGGTCTCCTCGAGAGTAAGGCTTGGGGCTAATCAGCCACTCCCTTAGCCTATTTAAGTTTGCACGCAGCTTCTAAAAAGCTGCAGGAAACAACGCATGTTCTCTCAATGATCGTTGAATCTGGATTTTCTTTGCAAACCTTGCTTTTGGGCTTTTTGCCAACTCTCGTAAGACTTTATCTTTCTGTGGAATTTCTGGCAGGTTGTTAAGGACGTTTTAGTTAATAGCCTGCATTTGTAAAAGCATTTGTGAATCATGTGGCCACTAAGCAAATCCAGCTTCCCCCAATGACTTTGCTAGTCAAAAGCCAACTGGAAAGGTTGCAAATGGCGTGACTCTGGGAGGTTGCAAATACAGGTTGGTTGAATTTTGATCATGTGACTGTGAGGACACTCCAGTAGGGCGAGTACTGGACCTAAGTCAGTGTTTTCATTGTCACTTTGAATGATTGCTAAACGAATGGTTGTAAGTCAAGGACTACCTATCGTTGTTTTTTTTTGTTTTTTTTATTATTTTTTGGCCTGTTTACCTGGGTTACACAATCATTTCTGAACAGGATATGGGAACATTTCAAATCCTTTGCCTTCACTCTCTGTTGCCAAAGTTCTGCGATGCATGACACCTGGTCTTAAAGAGTAAGATGCTTCTTGACTGAGTCATTTCATGGTGGTTGCATTGCTGGAGTCCTTCTTAAACCTGCCCAATGTATAGTCTCCCTTAATGGCAGTCAATTAGATTCATAGAATCACAGAATGTCTGAATGAGAAGTACTCCTGGAGATCATCTAATCCAGGGGTGTCAAACCCGCGATGAGACGTTGTCGACACGTGACGTATCGCAACTTTTTTCCCCTTCGCTAAACCGGGGGTGAGGGTAGCCAGCATGTGACGTATCTGGCCTGCGGACTGTGAGTTTGACACCCCTGATCTAATCCAATCCTCTGCTCAGTGAAGGAATCTACTGCTACAGTGTCCCCAACAAATGTCCATTGTCCACCAATGAAAAAGAGTCTACTACTTCCCAAAGCTCTACCAGATGGGTAAATCCATAAGCATGAAACTGTGGACCGCTAAGAATAATGGGATGTGGAAATAACCTTGGGAGACAGGGAGAGGGGAGAAGAGAATCTACCGTATTTTTTGGACTATAAGACGCACCTAGATTTCAAAGAGGAAAACAAAAAAAAAATAGTTTTTGGCCTCCGCACATTCGATTTTTGCCCTCCCCGGCACCCAGAAGCACTCTGCAGGCCTCCCAACCCCTTCAGGCATCCCGTTTTTGCCACAAACGGGCCTGTTTTTGGCCAAAAATGGGACACACTGGGAGGGGGGGTTGGGAGTCCAAAAATGCTCATATTCGGTCTATAGGATGCACCAAAATTTTCACCCACTTCGGAGTGGGTGGGGTGGGAAGTGTGTCTTATACTCCGAAAAATATGGTATCTAGAGAATAATCAGATAAGAGGTGGGGGAAGAAAATTGACAATTATATTACAAGCAGAGAAAGAAATGCAGAAATAATCCTTTGTAATTTATCAGGCTGCAAATAAGTTCTAGTTTCAGACAATTGGAAGATTGATGTCAGTCTTCCCAGATTGATCAGATAGGAAACACAACCAAGTCACTTAATTCTACTTTATTGTAAGATCATGTTAACAGAATAATGCTAGTCTAAAAATTTAAATCTTCCACCACCTCTTTTTGTAGACTGATAAGTTAGGGAAGTTTTAGTTTATTTCTCTGCCCGTTAGGCAGCTCAGGGCTCCTCCCTCCTCTTATCTGATCATTTCCTAATCTCTTCCTTTGTCTCCCAAGGTCATTCCCACGTAACATTCAGTGGTGGGTTTCCAATATTCTTACCACTGGTTTGTCTTCCATGCATGCGCCCGGTCTTCTGCAAATGCACTTTGCTCATGCGCATGCCTTCCATTCATGCGCCCGGCCTCAAAAATGTGGCTAAATAGGACAGCATTATGCCGGGACAGGTGGGCAGGTCCACCCACAGTCGCCGCTACCGATTCACCCGAACCAGTCCGAACCAGCTGAATACCACCTCTGATACCATTACACTAAGGCACCTTGGCTACAGCATCCAAGGCTTTCAAGAAGTCTCATGTTGATGAGAAACTGAGCCAACCACAGTAAAACTGGATCCCATTCTCACCCTTTGGTCATGGAGATGGAAACCTCAGAGTAAAGATAAGGTAGTCTCCAAATTCAATGAGGTCTAGGAGTTAAAAAATAGACATTTATCGGCATCAAAGTCAATCAAATGGTACATAGACCCCTATTGTCGGGGGAAATATGCTGACTCTGTAAACTGCTTAGAGAGTGCTGTAAAGCACTGTGGAGTAATATATAAGTCTAAGTGCTATTGCTATGGCTAAGCTTATTTAGCAATAAGTTTTTGCTCAGAAATTACTCACCATAATAAAATTGTCACTGGTAAATAGAATAGAATAGAATAGAATAGAATAGAATAGAATAGAATAGAATAGAATAGAATAGAATAGAATAGAATAGAATAGAATAGAAT
>WNWU01000019.1:1130753-1144465 GCA_012654045.1 Ptyas mucosa | reverse complement strand
AATAGAATAGAATAGAATAGAATAGAATAGAATAGAATAGAATAGAATAACTTTGGTTGGAAGGGACCTTGGAGGTCTTCTAGTCCAACCCCCTGCTTAGACAGGAAACTCTACACCACTTCAGACAAATGGTTATCCAATCTCTTCTTAAAAACTTCCAGTGTTGGAGCATCCACAACTTTTGGAGGCAAGTTGTTCCACTGATTAATTGTTCTGTCAGGAAATTTCTCCTTACTTCTAAGTTGCTTCTCTCCTTGATTAGTTTCCACCCATTGCTTCTTGTCCTACCCTCAGGTGCTTTGGAGAATAGCTTGATTCCCTCTTCTTTGTGGCAGCCCCTGAGATGTTGGAACACTGCTACCATGTCACCCCTGGTCCTTCTTTTCATTAAACTAGAGATACCCAATTCCAGCAACATATTCTTTATATGTTTTAGCCTCCACTCCCCTCATCATCTATGTTGCTCTTCTCTGCACTCTTTCTAGAGTCTCAACATCTTTTTTACATCGTGGCGACCAAAACTGGATGCAGTATTCCAAGTGTGGCCTTACCAAGGCATTATAAAGTTATTAGGCATGATTGCAGGATCCAATCTGGATCGGTCACTTGGACCAGACGTTTTGTCTTCTGAGCTTTCAGACTTGTGCTGGAGCCCATCCTCAGGGAACTTCTCTCTAGTAGAGTGGGTACCAGTGGTGAAATGTAAAATTTGTTACTACCATTTTGTGGGCATGGTTGGGGGGGGGCGGGTAATGTGACTGGGTGGCATGGCCAACTTTTTTTTTAAACTTTTAAAAGCATTTTTTCTACAACCTCTTCGGCTGAAGACGACGTAAAAAAATGCTTTTAAAAGCCTCTGACGATCAGGCAACTCAGCTGGGATCGTCAGGGGCTTTTAAAAGCATTTTTTTCTGCAACCTCTTCGGCCGAAGAGGTTGCAGAAAAAAATGCTTTTAAAAGCCTCTGATGATCCCAACTGAGCCGTACGATCATCAGAGGCGTTTTTTTTTTTTACTTTTAAAAGCATTTTTTCAGCTGAAGAGGTTGTAGAAAAAATGGTTTTAAAAGTAAAAAAAAACCCAGCTCTGATGATTGCGCAGCTCAGCTGGGCATGGGGGGGGGCAGGGATTTTTGCTACCGGTTCCCCGAACCACCCGCCGCCATCGCTACCGGATCAGGTGATCCGGTCCGAACCAGGAGCATTTCACCCCTGGTGTGTGCCCCCACTTTTCCCACATGCCAACATTCACTTATTATTTATCAAATGATTTTTGTGCAGACACAATATTTCCAATTATGTCTAAACAAAAAAAAACAAACAAACCACTCAGACACAAATTTGTAAAAACGGCATTATGTTATTACATAGCATCACAATTCAAGTATTCCCTATCTCTTATTATGGGAACTAGAGACAACTCATTCTATATTCCCTGATTTCAATTTTCTAGAAAACACACAGAGAATCAGAACGCAAAATATTATTTGCCACATCAGTGGAGTGGCAAAATGAGAAAGGGATTACATGTTGGCTTTATTATTATTTAAAAAAAAAAACAAGTCTTGCTCAATCAATCATTATTGTTTGAATGGTTTTCCCTGAGTAAATTCTAAGTAATTTGCATTCATCCTACTCAGAATAGTTCCACGCTAGCTAGAAAGCAGACGTTTCTTACACAATGTGTTTAGTCTGCTGACTGACCTCATTCATTTTCTGAGCTCACATGGTACACTGAACCATAAAACAGCTAAATGGAATCAGCACAACACACGAAACACGTCTGCAGATGTGCATGGTTACTTCTAACCAAACTAAACCTGTTAGGTGAATATAACGATTAAGTCTTTAATTGTCCTGATTAAGCATGTGCTCAACCACCATGTTTTAGCGGTGGCCTGACTGAGCCGGGTGTTTTGAGGAAGGTATGTAGAGCCTCAAGGACTCCTAAATATCTTTAGGGTAATCCCAACACAGCCTACAATATTTGTTAAAAGAAGGTTTGTCTTCAGTGGTGGGATTCAAAATTTTTTACTACTGGTTCTGTGGGCATGGCTTGGTGGGCGTGGCGTGGCGTGGCATGGCATGGCTTGGTGGATATGGCTTGGTGGGTGCGGCAGGGGAAGAATACTGCAAAATCCCCATTTCCTCCCAATCAGCTGGGACTCGGGAGGCAGAGAATAGATGGGGCAGGGCCAGTGAGTGGTGGTATTTACCGGTTCGCCGAACTACTCAAAATTTCTGCTACCGGTTCTCCAGAATTGGTCAGAACCTGCTGAATACCACTTCTGTTTGTCTTTATCTCCTTTTCCTATATCAGGGGTCTGCAACCTTAAACACTCAAAGAGCCATTTGGACCCATTTCCCACAGAAAAGAAAACACCGGGAGCCACAAAACCCTTCTTGAGCAGCCACAAAACTAGCATATGTAGTTGAATTAAACATTCTGTTTTCTTCTGAAACTTTTCTTTTCTTGTATTTATCCATGGTTGGCCTACCGGGGGTTGAAAAGCTCAATAAATCGCATGCCGGAGGGTGTTGCACATTGGCAGTTGTGACGCATATTTTGAGTGACAGGAAGCCGCAGCAGAGGGGTGAAAGAGCCACATGCGGCTCCAGAGCCGCAGGTTGCTGACTCCTGTCCTATATCATCTCTGCCTGTTATCTCTCCTCCATTTACCTGCCAGCAGCAGGTAAATTGATTTATAACTGGCATGAACTTTTGTAAGAGTAAGATGGTATTGTAGATCTGAAGGTTTTGTAGCAACATCTGGTGAACAGAGATGGGAGAACGTTAGGGAAGTTTTGGAAAAACATGTTGGAAGAACACCATTTCTCCTTCCTAATACTTGACATGTAGAAAAGAAAGTGTGAAAAAGAGCAATTGTCTCCCACATTGATTTTTCTGTTGCGTTGACTGTCAGCTCAATTGGCCGAGGGTTTTGGGCAGTGATCATTGAGCCTTCTAAGGCTGATGCGACCAATCTATTGATTGGCATCTTTATCAGGAAGAATTGTTGAGTTTGGAAGTCACATGTGAAAATATCTGTTGGCTACTTTCCCTGGATTTCTCCCACCCAATGTGCTTGAACAGCATATTTACTCTAAACGGAGCCAATGTTTCTTCACTTGATCTAGTTAATTAAACTCCGTAATTGATATTAAGTCACCGAACAGCTTGTCTAACTGCTTCCTCCTCAAAGCTGTTGCTATGGCTGTTGAATTTCAAACTGGTGTTTTCAACCCATGGGGTTATGTAGAACAACTATTCCATAAAACACCAGTCATCAGCTAATAGTAACATTGGCATGTCTTTGCAGCTTTTTTTTTAAATTCCATGCATGAACGAACAAACAAACCAAAGAAAACCCAGTTTGGCAAATATTGTTTGTAGCAGGAGCAGGGAGCCGCACAGTTCCAGACCCTCCTTTCTATTCCCCCCAGTGTCTTTCCTAACCACAAAATAAAGACAGTGGGAAAAGCAAGGAGTCTATAAACATTAAATCTTCCTTGAGTTGAGCACATAATCTGGAGCACATTGTGTGGGCATGATTGAGGTTGAGTTTTGGTAAAAATGCCAAACTGGTTTGTCACTGCTACTTCCAGGATGGTTTCCAATTTAGAAGGGAGGGAAGGGAAGGGAAGGGAAGGGAAGGGAAGGGAACAGGGGTGAAATGTAAAATTTGTTACTACCAGTTCTGGGGGCGTGGCTTAGTGGTGGTGGTGGGTAATGTGACTGGGTGGGCGTGGCCACCTTTTTTCTTTTTTAAACTTTTCAAAGCATTTTTTCTAATGCTTTGAAAAGCCTCTGCCAATCAGGCAACTCAGCTGGGATCTCAGAGCGGCATTTAAAAAAATACCTCTCGGCAGATCAGGAAACTCAGCTGGGATCGTCAGAGACTTTTCAAAGCATTTTTTTAAACCACCTCTTCGGCCAAGAGGTTGCAGAAAAAAATGCTTTGAAAAGCCTCTGACGATCCCAGCTGAGCCACGCGATCATCAGAGCCTTTTTTTTTTTACTTTTAAAAGCATTTTTTCATCAGAAGAGGTTATAGAAAAAATGCTTTTGAAAGTAAAAAAAAAAGCCTCTGATGATCCTGCGGCTCAGCTGGGCATTGGGGGGGGGGGCAGGGATTTTTGCTACCGGTTCTCCGAACCACCCGCCGCCATCGCTACCAGATCGGGAGCATTTCACCCCTGGAAGGGAAGGGAAGGGAAGGGAAGGGAAGGGAAGGGAAGGGAAGGGAAGGGAAGGGAAGAAGAGAGTTATGATCAGGTTAAGTAATGAAACATCTGAAAGTAAACAACCAAGCTCAGAGAGCACCAAGGTCTCCATTATTCATTGTTGCCTTTGGAACTTGTTTTTAACTTCCCAAACTAATCTACATCCCATAATGTTCTAGCCAGAGGTGGGTTTCACATAATTTTACCACCGGTTCACTGCACTGCACGAAAATGTGAGTGCGCCTTCCACGCATGTGCGTGGCCATCCACACATGCACTTTGCTCCTGTGTGCGGTGTTGTGACTCAGGCCCACGTAGTTAACATTAAATGCAAAACAGTTCCAAAAAACAAACAGATTTTATTAAAACAGCTGAAAATTAACTCATTCTCAGCTTATTCCAAATTAAATGAAAGCAAAGTCCTCAAAACACCATTCTTCAGTTTATCTCTGACCTTGGGATAATTAGGCAAACTGCCAAAGGCTTTTCTTGGCAACAGTTCAGGAACAGAAGAAATAACTACAGCCAAACAAGAAGCAATTCTCTCAACGGTTGTTTTCCGGCAAAGAGGCCAAGAGCCAATGCTGGTCTTTTAAGCCTTATGGGAGGGGCCAATCATCTCTTGGCCTTACTCCTGAGTCATCCTCTCTGCTTTAGCTGCTCCTGCCTTCTGGCAGCTCTTCTCATACGTGCACTAGGAACAGGCTCCTCTTGTTCCTCTGGCTCTCTACTGTCAGCCTCTGGAGGCTCTGAAGTCCGCACATCACTCCCTGATGGCCCTGACCCCATCTCTGCCTCCGATGCAGAGTTCTCATCCGGACTTTCCCCAGCCTCCAGGACTGGCCCCTGTTCTTCCTCAGCCTCATTGCTGTCCGACTCTGCTGCCAGCTCTGCAGGCTGCTGGCGGACCACAACACGCAACTTGCACGAATGCACACGGCTTAGAAAATGTGGCTAAATAGGACAGCATAGCATCCAGACCCACCTGCAAGTTGCCACTACCAGTTCACCTGAACTGGTCCGAACTGGCTGAACACCCCCACTGATTCTAGCCAGTTCTCCATCTAATTACAAACAAGGCTAATAGTGCTTAATTTCCAAATTTTGTTAAAAAAAGAAATCTTTGTAGAAGTTTTTTTTTTCAATTCTCTAGTCTTTTGCCCGTGGCAAGGAATTACTCAGTCCAATTTCTAGTCCTTCCAGTGGAATTTAATTCATCAGCCAAATTCATCACCCAGGGTCTTTAATCTTCCCACTCAGACTGTCTCATATTATTAACACCCTCTTGAGTCGGGGTTGGGGGGGTGGGGGTGGGCAAATGAGATGAGGGATCAAGATGCCAAGAGTTAAATATGAAAAGAAGAAAGGCAAGGTAAAACTTTATCATTGGAAATTTTACGCAGAAATTGACTTGCCACTGTTCTTTAGTGAATCACTGCAGTTGTTAAGTTAGGAACACAGTTGTTCAGAGAACATGGCTTCCTCGTGGACTTGGTTTGTCAGAAAGTCATAAACGATGATCATGTCAACCCGGGACACTGCAACTGTCATAAATAACATGCCAGTTGCTAAGCCTTTAGATATGTGTGTGTATACATCAGGGGTGGGTTCTAAAATATTTTACTACCGGTTCTGTGGGTGTGGCTTATTTTGTGCGCGTGGCTTGATGATCATGTGACAATTCTTTAGGATTTAGCAGAGGTACTGGTCTACCAGGCTTTTAACTGCTTGCAGAGCTGTACCGATATACCCATTTATTTTTTGCAGGCACTGGTCTACCCATTTATTTTTACAGGCATTGGTCTACTCATTTGTTTTCTTTTAACACCGATCAGCTGTAGGGCGGCCCTTTCAAGTCCTGTGGCAAGAGTTTAAACAGTGCTTTTCCCTCTAGCCATCTGCTGGGACTCAGGAGGCAGCAATAGATTGGGGGTGGGCCAAATAAAAGGTAAGAATAACACGGGGGGTGGAGGGGGCGGGGGGGCAGTACCGGTTCGGTGACATCATATCGTCATCGCTAGCGGTTCAGGCGAACCAGGCCAAACCGGGAGGGACCCACTACTGATGTACATGTACATATACATACAAACCAGAGGAAATTTTGAGTAATTCGGAGAACCGGTAGTAAAAATTCTGACTGACCCTGCCCCCATCTATTCTCTGCCTCCTGAGTCTCAGCTGATCAGGAGGAAATGGGGATTTTGCAGTAACTTTCCCATGCCACACCCACCAAGCCACACCCATAGAACCAGTAGTAAAAAAAATTTGAAACCCACCTCTGATACAAACACATACACACATATGTATATATCTTCTATTTTATGGCACTAATTACTCGTGGTATGATTAATGCCACTAGCTAGCTTGGTTCCTCTGCTTCTGTGATAATTTTAATTAATCCAATTTAGAAAAGAAAAGGATTTGGACTGTTTTTGGCTGTTTCAGTATTCCTTTCTGAAGGGTGAACAAAAGGTAACAACAGACCAATTAGGGCTATGTTTGCATGGCATTCCTTATGGAAACCTAGCCTGTTTGTTATTATTGCAAGTCATTATTCATTCGACCGAAGGGCTATTTTTTTTTTCTTCATCAAAATAATTCGCCTTAAGTTTCATAAGGGAAATAATTTGAAATTGTAAAAAAGATCTTTTCGGTTGTATAAAAGTTTCCATCTTATAGAATCCATTATAAAGTCAAGCCTCACTTTGATAATTCTTTTCTCCAGGACACTAATTTAAGGTAGAAGGAGAATTGAAGGAAGGAGGAGCTATGCAAATGAGGAGGAGGAGGAGCAAAGTTGGTAGAACACAGTGGTGGAATTCAAATTTTTATCCTACTGGTTCTGTGGGCGTGGCTTGGTGGGTGTGGCAGGGGAAGGATACAGCAAAATCTCCATTCCCACCCCACTCCAGAGGAAGGATACTGCAAAATCTCCATTCCCACCCCACTCCAGGGGAAGGATATTGCAAAATCTCCATTCCCATCCCACTCTGGGGCCAGGCAGAGGTGATATTTGTTGGTTCTCTGAACTACTCAAAATTTCCACTATCGGTTCTCCAGAACCTGTCAGAACCTGCTGGATTTCACCCCTGGTAGAACACCTTGAAATGCTCATCAACTAAATTCTACAAATGAATTTTTAAGATAAGTAATTGATAAGATTACAACAACCACAACAACAACAACAACAACAGGATGAAAATTAAAAGTCCATCCCAAGTTCTCCAGCTAATAAATTACAAAGAATAAATATAACATGCTAAACCAATTTACAGAATCGGATGTAAGGTTTAGCATAACCACAACTGTTGTATGTACAGGCAGTTCTTGACTTACAATCATTTTTTAGCAACTGTTTGAAGTTACTAAGGCACTGAAAATAGTGATTTATGACTTGGGATTCTTGTACTTATGCACCACAGTGCAGTCATGTTATCAAAATTCAGATGCTTGGCAACTGGTGTGTATTTTCAATGGTTGCACAGCGTTGTGTGATTCCCAGCTCGCTTCAAAGGAACAAGCCAATGGGGGCGAGCTGGATTTGTTTAACGACTGCATGATTCACTTACCATATTTTTCGGCATATAAGACACACCTTTTCTCCCCCCAAAAGAGGGTGAAAATCTGGGTGCTTCTTATACTCCGAATGTAGCCCTGCCGAGCCTCACAAATGGAGATTTCAGAGGCTGAAAGAAGCCTCTAAAAGAAGCTTCAGGAAAAAAAAGCCTCTGAAAGGCTTTTATCTAAAATAATGTGGCAAGCAACAAAAGAAGAATCAGTAAAGGTTCTAACCAAACTATGTTAACAAATCTGGAGAATGACACAGTAACCAACAAATCAGAACAGGTTAATCTATATACCAATACCAAAGAAAGGAGATTGAACAGAGTACAGAATAAAAGCCTCTGAAAGATGCTTCAGAAAAAAAGCCTCTGAAAGAAGCTTAAAAAAAAAAGGCACAGAGCTCACAACCAATGAACCTGTTGCTAAAATTCACTTCTGGAAACAGCTGTTTGGGGGTATTCTGGGAGGCTGATCCACCCACCAATCCGCTTTTTTCTTATTTTCCTCCCCAAAAACTAAGGTGCATCTTATACTCAGAAAAATGTGGCAACAAACATAGCAAAAGAGGTCATAAAATTGGGTGTGGCTCACTTATTAACTGTCTCGCTTCGCGATGGAAATTGTGGCTCCCGTAGTTGTTGTAGGTTGAAAGCTACTTGTACGTAATGTTCTATGGTCAAAGAAAGAAAGCACTTAATACGATGTTCTGCTTAAAGAAGGTGATGATATAATGGCTAAATTCCCACAACATTCTACCATAAGCTAAGGAACGTCCCACTGTGTTTTAGTCTATGACTGGGTCCGCTCAAGAATTTTTTTATTTTTTTTTTAATTTGATTTATATGCTGCCCTTCTCCGGAGACTCAGGGCGGCTTACAATGCGCTAAGCAATAGCCTTCATACTTTTGTATATTTACAAAGTCAGCTTATTGCCCCCACAAACTGGGTCCTCAATTTACCTACCTTAGAAAGGATGGAAGGCTGAGTCAACCTTGAGCCTTGGTGAGATTCGAACCTGCAATAATTGCAGGCAGCTGATGTTAATAACAGGGCTTTAGACCACTGTACTATCCAAGGCTCTGAAATTCAAGGTTTGGCTAATCTGACTTTAAAATGCAATGTGTTGTATGACTCCACTCAAGGAGCTTTAAACCAGTACTGTGCTGATGATGAGACATACAGATTGTTAGATGATAAGGTGGGCAGTTAATTTTCCCAAGGGGCCACACAAGAAACTGGGACTGTTGTGGAGGGGTTCCCCATTTTGTTGAGTGGAGTGGAGAGTGGAGTAGGAGGCAGCAGCGCAGAGGCAACGGTGTGGGTGGGGTGTTTAAATGGGAAGCCCACGCCACTACCACAGCCAGACTGCCCATTCAGTGTTCGTGCCGGAGCCAAACCCCACTCGATTCCCATCCGGTGGCACCTTGCTCATCACTGCCCCCCTCTGACAGCCCACTTGCTCGCCCGTCTGCCTGGCTTCCCATCTAGTGCCCACAGCAAGTTGTCCCCACAGTGAATTTCCAGAGATGTTGAGATGTTCTGCAGAGAGATGGCAGCAGTGAGTTGGCAGAGGAGACTCGGCAGTAGTGAGAAGGGCCGCCCCCAGCTGGCCACCTCAAGCTAGTGGTGTCAAGTTATCCCATTCTGTGTGAATAAACCCTGCTGGGCTCAAATCTAAATGATTTGTCTCTATTAACAAATATGGAGACATGGCTGTTGCCTTCAGTGTTGCAGCTAACTGATGAGGTCTAATTAGTCCGAAATAGATCTATCTTAGTCTCCCTTTAGTCTCTCAATAGACAGCAAAATGCTGGTTTGATGTCTGAAAAAGCCTAGAAACTAGTGAATGGGATTTCACTGAGCTATGGCTGTATAAAGATCTTGATTTACGTAGGAAAAAACCCGGCTGAGAGAAAAATACACATAAAGGCCTACGCGCAAGGAGCCCTCAAGCAGTCGCATTCAAGACAAACCATTTTATACCAACTTTATATTTCACTGATAAAGAAATAAAGGGAGACTAGTATAGATCTATTTCAAGCTATTTAGCTCTCATCAGCTAGCCATAAATAAATAACTTGAAATAGATCTATACTAGTCTCCCTTTATTTCTTTATTATTTCTTTATCAGCGAAATATAAATTTTTGCCGCTCTTATCGCGTCATCAGATAATCGCCCAGCCACCCTGTTTAGGGTGACCTGCTCCCTCCTCCATCTGGAAGCGCGGGATGATCCCTTGCAGGGTCGAGCTGAGGATTTTGTGCAGTATCTGTATGACAAGATCACTCAGATTCGGGAAGGTCTGGCCTCTGACTGGATAAGTCCGGACGGGATGATTGAGGCTGGTTTTGAGAGTGTTAGCTGGGAGGAGTTTGATCCTGTGGCTCCCGAGGACATGGACAGGGTTCTGGGACGGCTGAACGCGACCACATGTTTATTGGACCCGTGTCCCTCCTGGTTGGTACTGGCTTCCCGGGAGGTTACACGAGGCTGGCTCCAGAGGATTGTTAACACTTCCTTGAGTGAGGGTGTCCTGCCGGCTGCTTTGAAAAAAGCGGTGGTGAGGCCCCTCCTCAAGAAGCCCTCTCTGGATCCGGCTGTTTTGGCTAACTATCGTCCAGGCTCCAACCTTCGCTTTGTTGCGAAGGTTGTTGAGAGTGTGGTGGCACGGCAGCTTCCCCAGTACCTGGATGAAGCTGTCTATCTGGACCCGCTCCAGTCCGACTTCCAGCCTGGGCACAGCACAGAAACGGCATTGGTCATGTTGGTGGATGATCTCTGGAGGGCTCGGGATAGGGGTTGTTCCTCTATCCTGGTCCTGTTAGATCTCTCAGCGGCTTTTGATACCATCGACCATGGTATCATGTTGCACTGGTTGGAGGGGCTGGGGGTGAGGGGCACCGTTTTGCGGTGGTTCTCCTCCTACCTCTCCGATTGGTCGCAATCTGTGTTGACAGGGGGGCAGCGGTCAACCCCGAGGTGCCTTACTTGTGGAGTGCCACAAGGGTCGGTCCTCTCGCCCCTTCTGTTCAACATTTATGTAAAGCCGCTGGGCTTGATCATCCGTGGCTTTGGGATGGAGTTCCATCAGTACGCTGATGACACCCAGCTGTACATCTCCACTCCAGGCCACCCCAACGATGCCCTTGAAGTGATGTCCCAGTGTCTGGAGGCCGTGCGGGGCTGGATGGGGAGAAACAGGCTCCGACTCAACCCTTCCAAGACCGAGTGGTTGTGGCTTCCGGCGTCCCGATATAGCCAGCTGGTGCCATCGCTGGCTATTGGGGGCGAATCATTGGCCCCCATGGAGAGGGCTCGCAACTTAGGCGTCCTCCTGGATGCACGGCTGTCTTTAGAAGAGTATATGACGGCTGTGGCCAGGGGGGCTTTTTATCAGGTCCGCCTGATACGCCAGTTGCGCCCCTTTCTGGATCGGGACTCCCTACGCACGGTCACTCAAGCACTCGTCACTTCCCGCCTGGACTACTGCAACGCTCTCTACATGGGGCTCCCCCTGGGGTGCACCCGGAGGCTGCAGTTAGTCCAGAATGCGGCCATGTGGGGGATTATGGGAGCGACAGGGCACTTCCATGTGACACCTCCCCTGCGTGAGCTGCACTGGCTTCCTGTGGTTTTTCGGGTGCGCTTCAAGGTGTTGGTAACCACCTTTAAAGCGCTCCATGGCTTAGGGCCGGGGTACTTGCGAGACCGCCTTCTGCCGCCAATAGCCTCCCACCGACCGGTTCGCTCGCACAGAGAGGGCCTCCTCAGGGTGCCGTCGGCCAGACAATGTCGGCTGGTGACCCCCAGGGGGAGAGCCTTCTCTGTGGCAGTGCCTGCCCTCTGGAACGACCTACCCCCTGAGATACGCACGATAACAGACCTTTGGACTTTTCGTCGGGCCCTGAAAACGCATCTATTCCATCTAGCAGGGCTGGCTTGATCCCTTCCTCCCAGTTTTATTTGAATTTTGGTTTTAATTGGATTGTTTTAAATTATTGGGCCGAAATTGTTTAATGCTTTTAAATTGTTCTTAAATTTTGTATGCTATGTTTTTTATCTTGGCTGTGCACCGCCCTGAGTCCCGCGGAAGAAGGGCGGTATAAAAATTTAATAAAATAAATAAAATAAATAAAATAAATTTGATATAAAATGGTTTGTCATGAATGCGACTGCTTGAGGGCTCCTGGATTGGAGCTGAAAGGCGAAAGGTATGCAGTACGCTCCTTCCCACATGCTGGGGTAGGCCAGGTGTCTTGATAGGAAAACACTTAATTTCTCCCCTGACTCAAGCTGATGAAGGGAGGAGAACTTGTGGCTCAGAGGTTAATACAACTGCCTAACATGCAGACAGCCCAAGTTTGAATCCAAGTAACGGTATGGCTAGCTGATGAGAACTAAATAGCTTGAAATAGATCTATACTAGTCTCCCTTTATTTCTTTATCAGCGAAATATAAATTTTAAACTTAGAGCTTATTTCACCATGAAGAACTTAATGGTCTGCCTCTCACACAATGGCAACCATAAGCCTGTTCCTTGATGTCATCAGGCCCTTCGCTCACTGTGCGAATGAGCCTCCACATTTTATTTAGAAGTATATACTGGGATCATATGTCCAAACGAAGCCAAGGTAGAGGATAGTTGAGAATATTATTATATTATATTAGAATAAAATTATTATAATAGAATAAAATTATCCTCTACAACATCTTACCTGTCAATGACTACTTCAGCTTCTACCGCAATAATACACCAGCACACAATAGATTACAAACTCAAACGGTAAACCGGTTGAACTAGAAGACCTCCAAGGTCCCTTCCAACTCTGTTTTCTATTCTATTCTATTCTATCATCATCATCATCATCATCATCATCATCCTCCATGCTATAGATATGGATGATCCAAGAAATTGATTTTGGTGTGAGTACCAGGCCAACAGATGTCCTTAGACAATCATTCTCTCTGCCATTAATTCATGCCCTGAATCCTGTTCTGAACTCATTCTGGGGAAATAAGAACTCTTTGGTGATCATTCCAAGAATTGTGGGGGCGCAGTGGTTAGAAGGCAGTACTGCAGATTAACTCACTGCTCACTCCAGGAGTTCGATCCTAACCAGCTCAGGGTTGACTCAACCTTCCATCCTTCTGAGGTCAGTAAAATGAGGACCCAGATTGTTGGGGGAGAAATTTTGACTCTGTAAACTGCTTAGAGAGGGCTGTAAAGCACTGTGAAGTAGTATATAAGTCTAAGTGCTATTGCTATTGCTATCCCAGCTATATCATCCAACTCATGTACTGAATAGTTCATGAGTCACCGATCTAGGTTCGGTTTTCATGGAGCACGTTGTACGAATCCAGCTCTAGTAACAAATTCAACAAGCCACGGGAAATTCAAGAGTTTCACGCATGGCAAGCGGTTTTTCCGGAGAGAGTTGATAGGTCAGTCAGCATTCAGCAGAAACTTCGGCAATTGACTGCAGCTCTGATTGCCTAATCACAGCCCTCGGAGAAAGCTCATGCGTTTAAGACAAGTGTCAGTCAAGATTATCTTTTCAATCAGAATCTTCAGAAGAAACGCCAGTTTGTTTAATAGAGACAGTTAATCTGACGGGAGGAGAGTCAAGTTTTGGCAAAGGGCTGTGGTTGCGATTGTTGGCCTACAGCCGCCAAGCAGTAGGAGGTGTGTGGGTTGTAAAAACTGACATACCTTTCCCTTATTAACTGCCAGGTGAGAACGCCTACCTGGGCCCTACTGCAGAATATTAAACCAGGATATTTATCAAATTAAGATTCATTGCTCTTTTAGCCTAAAGCAGGGGTCCCCAAACTTGGCAGCTTTAAGACTTGTGGACTTCAACTCCCAGAATTCTCCAGCCAGCATAGCTGGCTGGAGAATTCTGGGAGTTGAAGTCCACAAGTCTT
>WNWU01000019.1:1090148-1118916 GCA_012654045.1 Ptyas mucosa | reverse complement strand
AAAAAAAAAGCTTCTGCCAATCAGGCAAGTAAGCTGGGATCGTCAGAGGCTTTTAAAAAAAGAAAGAAAGAAAGCCTCTTCCGATCAGACAAGTCAGCTGGGATCGTCAGAGGCTTTAAAAGCATTTTTTTTACAACCTCTTCAGCCGAAGAGGTTTTAGAAAAAATGGTTTTAAAAGTTAAAAAAAAAAATTGGCCACGGCCACTCAGTCATATTAACCCCCCTCCCACCAAGCCACGCCCACGGAACCAGTAGTAACAAATTTAACATTTCATCACTGCACCAGCCCCTCCAGCAGCCGAATCAGAGGAGGAGGAGGCGTAGGAGTTGGGGCCAGCATCAAGGCAACCCAAGAGCTCTGAGGGGGAAGAGGGAGTGGAGCTGGCAGAGAGAGAGAGAGAGAGAGGCGGAGCCTGGGCCGTCCATCAGCCCTCCAATACAGAGTCAACAGCCCCCAGGTCTGGAGGTGGCTGATGAGGAAGAGGAGGAACAGCTGGGTCCAGTGCCTGACATGCAGATGCGCAAAAAGCAGAGGAGAGGAGAGCAGTGGAAACCCGCGGGCTGATCCTTGGGAAGGAAGAGCCACTGCTGCTAGCGAAGCCCCATCTTAGCTTTGGGGATAAAAGGCAGGGGACAGAGATGAATAGATGTGGCGGACAACTATTCATCTTCAGCTCGACAGACTTGTTAGCCTGCGGTGAGAGAGAAACTTTTTGCCAAGGCTGCCGGCACTCCTAATTAAAGAAATCTTTGAGTTCACTTCAGAGTCAGGGCTGCCGTGTTTGGGGAGCTGGATCAGAACAAGGGGGTTGGAGTCTAAAACATATGAAGAACGGTTGCAACAACTGGATATGTCTCGTCAAATGGAGAGAAGGATTCAGGGTGTTATTGGAAGCAGTGTTCCAATATCTCAGGGGCTGCCACAAAGAAGAGGGAGTCAAGCTATTCTCCAAAGCACCTGAAGGCAGGACAAGAAGTAATAGATAGAAACTAATTAAGGAGAGAACCAACCTAGAACTAAGGAGAAATTTCCTGACAGTGAGAACAATTAATCAGAATGGCTTGCCTTCAGAGGTTGTGGGAGCTCCATTACTGTAAGCTTTTAAGAAGAGACTGGACAGCTATTTGTCTGAAATGTCAGAGGGTCTTCCACTTGAGCAGGGAATTAGACTAGCACTTTAATCATAGTTGTAGTGGTTCTATCCTTAACTAATTAAAGAAGTTTCTCTAGTGTGATAGTCTCCAATTGCATTGACGGCATCCAATATTTCCAGCTAGTAAATTTCTAGAAATTTTTTAAAAGCACTTTCTAGCTTGTTTCTGTAATTTCATCTTGGTATAGCTAAGCCCCATGAAATTCTGGGTGGGTCCATCCTCTTAGAACTAATGCAGCTGTTGTAGGTAATCTATGGCCCTTCAGATCGGGGTGAAATCCAGCAGCTTCTGACAGGTTCTGGAGAACTGGTAGCAGAAATTTTGAGTAGTTCGGAGACTGGCAAATACCACCTCTGGCTGACCCCAGAGTGGGGAGGGAATGGGGATTTTGCAGTATCCTTCCCCTGGAGTGGGGTGGGAATGGGGATTTTGCAGTATCCTTCCCCTGGAGTGGAGTGGGAATGGAGATTTTGCAGTATCCTTCCCCTGCCGAGCCCACCAAGCCAAGCCACGCCCACCAAGCCACACCACGCCACACCCACCAAGCCACGCCCACAGAACCAGTAGTAAAAAAAAAATGGATTTCACCACTGCTTCAGATGTTGCTAAACTACAGCTTGCAGCATTCACGGGCAGCATTTCTAATGATAAGGGATGCTGGGAATTGTAGTTCAATGGCTGGTTGTGAAAAAGAAATATCCAAGATTTATTCATTTCTTTTATTTTGCCAACTTCATTATTTTTACAATTAACTCAAGGTGGCGAACATATCCAACCCACCTTCCCCCCCCCCCCTATTTTCCTTATAACAACAACCTTCATGAGGTGGGTTGGGCTGAGAGAGAGTGGCTGGCTTTCATGCCTAATGCAGGACTTGAACTCATGATCTCTGGCTTTCTAACCTGATGCCTTAACCCCTAGACCAGTGATGGCTAACCTTTTTGCCATTACGTGCCAAAAGCGGGGGGAGCGTGGTGGGGACACACGCACGCGTGCCCACATCCATAATTCTATGTGCCCTCCCCCCCATGCTCCCCCCGCTTTTGGCACGTGAACGGGCCTACCGGGCCTGGTAGGCCCGTTTTTGCTCTCCCCAGGCTCCAGAGCCTTTCTAGGAGCCTGGGGAGGGCAAAAACGGCCTTCCCCACCCCCCCAGAGGCCCTCCAGAGGCCGGAAACAGTGTGTTTCCTGACTTCTGGTGGGCCCAGAAGGCCCAAAAATCAGCTGACTGGCGCACGCATATGTGCCGGAGCTGAGCTCGCGTGCCCACCAATATGGCTCCGCGTGCCACCTGTGGCACCCGTGCCACAGGTTCGCCATCATGGCCCTAGACCAAACTGGCTCTTATGAGTGAAACGAAGGGTATATTTGAAGGACATTTGTTGGGGTATTTTATTGTATGTCATGTGGATGTCATCCACTTAAAAATATTTTTTAAAAGGCTCATTTTGAGATAAAATGACTTGAGTCTTCGACATGTATTATTATGTGATAAGTGGCCCACTGAAAGACTTATAACAATAGCTGATGGCAAAGTTCCAACGAATTAACATTAACAGCAACTTTGGCCTTGCATTTCTATAGAAGCAAATTGAGATGTTCCAGGTGTTTGTTCAGAGAAACATGCTTAAAAAAACCAAGAAAAACCCCATAGCGAAATAATGTGCAGCAGTGTTTCTTAACCTTTGCAACTTTAAGATGTGCAGACGTCAACTCGATGAATTGCATGAAATATAATTAAATCAATCATTTTTTTTCACCCGTCTATTCTTTGTACTGATCCAGTGACAGTAGTAGTAGGACAGGCAGAGACAGCAGGGGGAGTCAAGAGAGGAATCAATCTGGAGTCGTTACGTTCCCACAAGTGATTCAAGTCCAAACTTTCTTGAATTGAATTCCATGGACTCAATCTAGCATCAATTTAGTGCTGATTATTAGTTGACTAGATTCTTGTGTGTAGGTTTTTTTAGCAATAAATCAGCTTAACTGGAACTTGTCTTGTGGTCCTGATCAGTGGTTAAATCCAAATTTTTTTACTACTGGTTCTGTGGGTGTGGCTTGGTGGGTGTGGTGTGGCTTGGTGGGCATGGCAGGAAAAGGATACTGCAAAATCTCCATTCCTACCCCACTCCTGGGGGAAAGATACTGCAAAATCTCCATTCCCACCCCACTCTGGGGCCAGCCAGAGGTGGTATTTGCCGGTTCTCTGAACTACTCAAAATTTCCCAGAACCTGTCAGAACCTGCTGGATTTCACCGCTGGTCCTTATTCTTTGGGTCTAAGAATGACCACGTTATGCCACTGAGCCTGTCCCTATTGTTCTTATTAGAGAATTTTATATGGGGGAAATTGAAAAAAAAAATCCATCTTTGAGACCAAGTGTTATTATTGTTGTTTGTCAGGGCAACCTGGTCTACCCAATTATGGGATGGAGCATACTCCTTCTGTTCTAACCTTTCAGCCCCAATCCAGGAGCCTTCACAGGCAGTCGCTTTCGTGGGAAACTATTTTTGTGCTAAATTCATGTTTTCCCGACATAAATTTCATTCTTTCTCGGTAAAACATAAACTTAACACATCTTTGAGACCGTGACAAGTTTTTCCCCCCACTGTACATAATGCTAAGGGGTGAAATCCAGCAGGTTCTGACAGGTTCTGGAGAACCGGTAGTGGAAATTTTGAGTGGTTCAGAGATCCAGCAAACACCACCTGTGGCTGGCCCAAGAGTGGGGTGGGAATGGAGATTTTGCAATAGCCTTCCCCCAGGAGTGGGGAGGGAATAGGGATTTTGCAGTATCCTTCCGCTGGAGTGGGGTGGGAATGGAGATCTTGCAGTATCCTTCCCCTGCCATGCCCAGCAAGCCACGCCCACCAAGCCACATCCACAGAACCAGTAGTAAGAAAATTTGGATTTCACCACTGATAATGCTGGGATAGATAAACTGATAGTTCCACTGTGGTGTAATGGGATTTTATACGGTCTTGCTGAAGAAACAGAAAAACTCGGAGTTCAGGGGGGCAAAAGGGAGCGAGGGAGATGTGAAAACTCTTCTAATTCCCTTGCCGAAGTGCAGATAAAATTCTCTTCTCAAATGACATTTCCAATGCTGTGGTATCGCCTTGAATGGCAATGGTTCCCTAGACTCCCTGGTTTTATTCTGTTTTCCTAAGCATCCATTAATATTGAGAAATAGAGCTGGCTGGAACTGCTGGGTAACCCCATGAACTAATGAAGTAAACATTTGCCATCGCCGAGACATGGAAGCAGGCCAGCCCTCCCCAGCGTACACCTGCAGAAACCTGTGATTCACCTCTGAGTCATTTGACAAACCTTTGCTGGGTAAAGCCAAGAGCAGTGTTGGGAACTGGCTGTGCTGCCAACAACGTCTTTCTCCTTTGGAACAATGACACGAACAAGGCTTCCAAACAGCTCTCGGGGAAGAAAACACCGGGGTGGGGGTGGGGGGGGCGTGCGGGAATCCATGTGATGCTGTCTGACTTGCTAACGAAATGCATTAAGCGAGGCAACGCATGTTTTATGGGCTTAAGTCTGATTAGACAATGAAAATATGTAGGTAAATTGGTCGGGGATTTTTTTTTAAAAAAAAAGGCAGAAGATCAAAGCTTGATAGCAAGAGGATGATGAGATAAATAAAACAATTCAGGCTACCCGAGGGAATAAGTGCTTCTCCTTCCAGCCAAAATGATTCATTAGCATTAAATAAAGGTAAAGGTACAGGTTCCCCTCGCACATATGTGCTAGTCGTTCCTGACTCTAGGGGGCGGTGCTCATCTCTGTTTCAAAGCTGAAGAGCCAGCGCTGTCCAAAGACGTCTCTGTGGTCATGTGGCCAGCATGATTAAACACCAAAGGTGCATTGAATGCTGTTACCTTCTCACCAAAGGTGGTCCCTATTTTTCTACTAGCATTTTTTTTGTGTGTGCTTTCAAACTGCTAGGTTGGCAGAAGCTGGGACAAGTAACGGGAGCTCACCCCATTATGTGGCACTAGGGATTCGAACCGCTGAACTGCCGACCTTTCAATCGACAAGCTCAGCATCTTAGCCACTGAGCCGCCGTGTCCCTTAGTATTAAATAAAAACAGCGTAAAATAAAATAGCCCCCAAAAAACCAACCAACCCACCACAATGCCAAATAAAACAAAACAAAACAAGGTAAACAGACAGCAAATGGGATGGAGCGAGAACCCAGAAGTCTTTGCAAAGTTATTTTCTGTCATTATTTGCAGAATGGAAAGTTCCAAGTAACACCCGCAACGAAAGAAAACTCCAAGGCTTCAGTTTCCTCAAAGTTCCATTTTATTAGAGATGTCATATTGGCATATCTGGGAAAACCCGAATCTGAAAGCTTCCAGGTTTTCCCCACCCAAAGGAAAGTTCAACACCCTTGCCCAACACCCACATTTATTTATTTATTTTTTATTTTATATTGAATTTATATACCGCCCTTCTCCCGAGGGACTCAGGGCGGTGTACAGCAAAAATAAAAACATCAACTACAACTACAAACATTAGAATATAATTAAAAGGATACAGTATATATGTATTTGGCCCCAATTAAAAGAATGACAAACCAATTAAAAAACATTTAAAAAATTGTTAAGCCAGCCCGGCTTGCTAGAAAAGAAAGTTTTAAGGGCACGGCGGAAGGTCTTGAATTCTCCTTATCTCTGGGGGCAGCTGATTCCAGAGGGTAGGTGCTCCCACAGAGAAGGCCCTCCCCCTGAGGGTCACCAGCCTACATTGTTTAGCTGATGGCACCCCGAGGAGGCCCTCTCTGTGGGAGCGCACAGGTCGATGGGAGGCCGTCGGTCCAATCAAAGCACCATCCCAACTGGAGATGCCTCCCAGTTCCAGCCGTCTAGGTGCAGGGCAAGATGTCCTTGACTTTCTGAGAAAAGAATGTTATTATGACTATTTATCATCCTGGCTCCATATAATCCCCCCTCCCAGTTTCCCACAGTGGTAAATGTGGCAGCCCTGAAGATCCAACAAAAAGATGGCCTCCAGGCCTGACAGTGGCCTTTGTGGACAAAAAGCCCAACCGAATCTCATTTCCTAATCACAATTGAATTTTTTTTTACTGCCTGTGAAATATTAAAGCCCTTCAGTTTGGCAAGTTTTTATCATATTCACTGGGTGAGTGTCAGATTTATTGCATGCTAACATTCTCTACAAGACTCTGAACTACTAATGGTAAAAGCAGATTGGCAATAGATAAGAGTCAATGGAATTCAAGGTGGGCTAGACTTAGATCTCTTGTGGGCACAAAGGGACTCAAAACTGATGGTGTGCTTGACCCCTCCTTTGGACTCAGCCTGGTCATCTCCTACAGTGATTCTTCTGCTTAATGCAGGGGTCTGCCAATCTTAAACATTCAAAGAGCCATTTGGACCCATTTCCCACAGAAAAGAAAACACCGGGAGCCACAAAACTCTTCCCATGCCTGACTATTTCTTGAGCGGCCACAAAACTAGCATAAGTAGTTGAATTAAACGTTCTGTTTTCTTCTGAAACTTTTATTTTCTTGGATTTATCCATGGTTGGTCTTCCAGGGGTTGAAAATCTCAGTAAATCGCATGCCGGTGGGTGCTGCACATTGGCAGTTGTGATGCCTATTTTGAGTGACAGGGAGCCGCAGCAGAGGGGTGAAAGAGCCACATGCGGCTCCAGAGCCACAGGTTGCTGACCCCTGGCTTAGTGAAACCTTTTCCTAAAGGCATTTTAAATACAATTTCAAGGACTAAGGAAAAAAAGGCTATTTTTTTTTAAATAAGTAGCAAAAGTTTGTTTAGAGGATGATTTTAGACACTTAAAATAGATTAAGAATCTAGATGGATTTGAAATAAAGATTTAGAAATAATTAAATATATCCTTCCCATGGGAAACTATTCTTGTTTGGGTTCTTTGGAAAAAAGCAAATTGATAGTATGGGACTTTGAAGGTTGGCCCCTAGAGGGAACTAAAATAAATTAAAGATTACAATTAAAGAAGAATACTTAGATTCCACTTGTTAACAAAGAATAGAGAATAATACTTTTAACAGTGGCTGTTCCGAAGAATATTTTTGAACAATTGAACAATATTTTTGAACAAGGAATCAATTTTAAGAATACCTGATAACATAGATAGATGATATGCTAATGATATCACAGACGAAGAACAAACTATGCCAAATAAGATTAAAATTATTTGAATAGGGATTTAAATATGAGATATTACAAGAATGATATGGGAAAAGATGATACACCGGACATACAAATGAAATCAGATGACGTCTAAATAACTAAAGAGGACAGACAAATACCAAACTAAAAGCGTGATTTGGATAATCTTTTTTAACTGGTTGTACAAAAGAGATCTGTTAAAATTTTCAAGAATTTTCAGATAAGGAATAAAGAAAAAAATGAAAAGAAAGCAAGTTTTAGGACACAATTTGAAGAAATTAAAAACCAGGATTGCTAATAGTAAGGGAAGGAATATGGAGTAGACTTATTTGATCAAGGTTAAAGTAGATATTAATTATTTCTGGTAACCCTTAATGGATTGCTGATAAGGAATGAATGATGAAGTTTTGGGTTTTGTTTTGAATGAAGAGTTGGGAACAGTTGGGAATGGGGGAAGAAGAGAACATTTATTGTATTTTAAGAGAATCACTAAAAAATACTTGTTACCAAAAGTTTTTTCTCATTTTTTCTTTCCTACACTTTCTATTTTTATTCTTATATTTCTTGTAGTTTCTATTAGTTTTTATTTTTTCTATTGTAATCTCTAATAAAATTATGATTTAGAAAAAGAATCCCGATCAAGCTTACCGTGCTATTAATGGGGTATATCCTCCCCTTAGTCTTTAATAGATTTTATGCAATAATAGAAAAATAATGTGTAAGGACATGCCTTAAAAATAACAGAAAAATATAAATATATATACTTAAGATCCTTATGTGATTACATGCAGGGACAAGTTTTATACTATATAAGCACACTCAAATAAGGAATGCTCTTATGTCTGACTGAACCTTGAATTTTGTTTGTTTCTGGTTTGCAATTGGACATCATAAAACAGACACAAATTGTGTCCTGAATTAAGTTACAACTTCACATGGTATTCACTGGTTCACAAGTCAAAGAGAAAATGGACTTGGTAAGAATTGCATCCTTGGAATATTGCATCCAGTTTTGGTCACCACGATATAAGAAAGATGTTGAATCTCTAGAAATAGTACAGAGAGGAACAACAAAGATGATTAGGGGACTGGAGGCTAAAACATGAAGAACAGTTGCAGGAACTGGTCTAATGAAAAGAAGGATGAAGGGTGACATGATAGCAATCTTCCAACATCTAAGGGGCTGCCACAACCTATTCTCCAAAGCACCTGAGGGCAGGACAAGAAGCAATGGATGGAAACTAATCAAGAAGAGAACCAACCTAGAACTAAGGAGAAATGACAGAACATTTAATCAATGGAACAGCTTGCCTCCAGAAATTGTGGGTGCTCCAACACCAGAGGTTTTTAAGAAGAGATTGGTCAGTTATGGTATCTTCTGCTTGAGCAGGGGGTTGGACTTGATGACCTCTTTATACTGTTATTTTTGAGAGACACAATCCAGTCTTTACTCATAGGCCCTTTGCATTCATCACATGACAGAGAAGTTCTCATTTGGACAAAACAACAGCAACATTTCTCACAAAAATGTGAAGATCCAGATAGGACGGAGATTTTGTACAAAATCTGAAGGTCAGTAGAGAGGCAAATTTAGAAATCATCAATATAATTTAAGAAAAAAATAATAATTTACACACAGTTATATAAAAGTGAGATGAGCAGTGGACGTGCCTGGCAGCAAAAAAATTTTGGGCGAACATCAAAAATGGATAGAACAAATAACAGACCAACAAATAGAAAGGAAACCAGAAACATATTTGTTAGGAATTTTTACAAAACCATATTCCAAAGAAATAAAACATTTGATGCTACACATCTTAACAGCAGCACGAATAGCATATGCAAAAAATTGGAAACAGGAAAGAACCCCAAATGAGGAAGAATTGATAGATAAGATTTTAGAATGTGCTGAGATGGACAGATTAACAAAATAAATTAAAGAAAAAGAAGAGACAGACTATTACAGAATATGGAATAAATGGTATAAATGGCTTAAGACTAGAAATAAAGAATAATGATTATTAGGAGAGAAGTTTATAACTACAAAGTATATATATATAACAAATGTATGGAGTGAAATAAAAATGTATATAACAAGAACGTAGAAACGAATAATATCAAAGATGTAATTAAAATATAAAGATCTCTATAGGGGGAAGGGGGGAAAAAAGGATAAGGGGGGGGGAAGAAGAGGAATGAAATGAAGACATAGGGGAAAATAGACAAAGTAATAGAAGGAAGACCATGATAAAACAATGCTTAAAAGTGATAAGATATCTATATGTTGTATGTTATGTGAATGTCATATATGTGTTATAATAAAATTACAAATTTTAAAAAAAATAAAATAAAAATGAGATGAGCAGCTATATATATCGAATGAATGAATGGATGGGTGGATGGATGGATGGATGGGCAATTATTCTCTCCAAGCGAAAAAGAAAATATCCGTCTTTACAGTGGATTTAGAAAGAGATAAAGAATACTTTTAGCGGATTTTCCCTAGCAAAGTAAAATATGTACCCACCTTCAAACTGTGGTGCTAGAATTAAGCATTGGAAATAAGATTCTATTTTGATTCTTCCTTCATGTAACTTCCACCTGATTGGAATTTTAAAAAACACAACAAATCATATTTGTCAGGGTAACGGAAAGAATTAAGCAAAAATTTTATCTGCAAAGGTTTATTTGTTTTGTTTCTCATATGGGGAACAAGTTTCAAATTTCATACGAAGAGACACCAAATTTTAGCATGATGTAGAAAATCAAAGCCCCTATCACCACCATATAACTGAAATAGATTATATGACTGAAATCATCGCCTCACACACCTTAATTAAGCTTCAATAGTGCAAAGAGCATAGAATTTATTAATCCAGTTTTAACAACTCACGGAGAAGGAAACATTATTCAGTTATATGCCTTTGTCTGTTGGAGGTAAAATAAGATGTAATAAAATAGTACTATCCGAGCAGGGAAAGTTAGATAAAAACCATCTTTTGTAACAGACCATTTTGCTATAGATTTTGAAATGTGAGGAGTTAAACTGAAGACGAAAAGACTGTTTATCTATAGACTTGATTAATTAGGAGAGAACTGTAGATATTGTTCTCTAAAAGAAACTTAAAAGTTGGCCATTTAGAGCAGTTAAATTACAGCCATTGTGTTTAAATTGCATTGACTCTGTCAAATCCTACATCATACAGAGGAAGCAAAGTGAAAGATAGGGTGTATTTTCTGTGATCTTTTCTTAAGATTTAGAGCTTCTTCTAGGATTTCTTTTGTCGTTGTAAAGACAATAATCCATTGTGTACTTCTGTTACTAATGATTCTGTAAAGATTGTCTGCTCTAAAAGATAATTAGAAAGGGTGAAATTTAATTCCATTAAAGAGTACTTGATTGTGACATAATGAAATTTCATGGCAAAATGGCAAACTTACTTTAGAGTCAATATTTAGAGCCTTCATGTGAACCCCAAACAAATAAAGTTATAAACTTCATCTTGATTCCACTCTTCCTACAAGCAACAGCATTGGTTGTGGGTTTTTTCCCCCACCCATATTTTCTTTTAAACTATCTAAAACACAGCATATTAGGTCATTAGAGCTATTAGAGAGTTTTTCAGAGGGGGAAAAACCCCAACATCATGTTAGGATTTTTCAAGAAAGTCTAACAAAAAATGTGTTGGATGAGGTCTAATGGAAAGAGAACTGGAGAAAAGAAAATGTGGAACTTTGTTACTATATATATGTTGACATACAAGACTATTGTATGTGTAAAAATGGAAGGACACTTCAATTCCTGCCAAGGAAGAATGGTTGCAGAAGTTGGTGGAGTTGGCTGAAATGGCAAAACTGACTACTTTGATTTAAAGAAAAGAACGTAAGTACTTTTGTTTTCACATGGAAACAAAATGAAACCGCTTCTGAACTTCGGGCTTGAGGTGGAAAAGAATGAATCTCTGACTTTGGGTATTACAGATTCGATTGATAGATCTTTATAGAAATGACATCATCATCATCATCATCATCAGTGGGTGCAGCAAAATTTCACAAACTGACTACCTACAACACCATGACCGCATTGCTAAGATCATTCACTGGAAATTGTGCCAGAAGTTTGGATTTGAGTACAGCAAAAACCACTGGGAACATCAGGTTGAGAAAGTTTTAGAGAATGAGAAACTCAAGATCTTGTGGGACTTCAGGATTCAGACTGACAGGCACTTGGTCCACAACACACCTGACATAACAATAGTTGAAAAAAAAAAAGTATGGTTCATTGACATTGCAATACCTGGTGATGCACGGATTGAAGATAAGCAGCAAGAAAAAATCACAAAGTACCGGGACTTGCAAATTGAAGTTGAGCGACTGTGGAAAAAGAAATCGTGTGTTGTCCCGATTGTAATTGGAGCCCTTAGAGCAATACCCAAAGGGCTACCCCGCTATTTAGAAATTCTAAATTTACTGGATTTGAACATTTTGACTCTGCAAAAAACCACCTTACTCGGAACAGCTTACATCCTCCGACGATACTTTAACAGTTCCTAGGTCCTTGGTTAGGACTCGAGCTGCTGAGCTATTAACCAGCCTCAAAGGCTGTGAATCTCACTACAGATTAACCAATAACAACAACAACAACAACAACAACAACTTTATTGTCATTGTACACAGTATACCCATACAACAAAATTCATGTAACACCAAAGACCAGATCCAACAAACGTAACAATCCCCAAACACCCACCCACTCACCACAAATTCCCCACCCGTAAACCATCCAAACACCCACACAACAGACCAAGTAATGCTGTCCAACAGCTCACTGATGGTGGCCCTTTAGTTCATTGTTGAGTGCAATTATAGCTCTGGGATAAAAACTATTCAGAAAACATGTAGTCCGAGTTTCAATTGTTCTGTATCTTCTGCCAGAAGGCAACAGTCCAAAAAGCAGTGGGTTTCACATTTTGTTACTACCGGTTGGCCGCACGCCTGCCTTCTGCGCATCCACCCGGCCTTCCGTGCATGCGCTTTGCTCACACGTGCACCTTCTTTGCATGCACCTAGCCTCAAAAATGTGTCTAAATAGGATGGCATAGAGCCGGGGTAGGTGGGCAGGTGAGAGGGCCCCAGGGATGAAATGTAAAATTTGTTACTACCGGTTCTGTGGGCATGGCTTGGTGGTGGAGGGGGTAATGTGACTGGCCAACTTTTTTTTTTTAACTTTTCAAAGCATTTTTTCTAATGCTTTGAAAATCCTCTGCCAATCAGGCAACTCAGCTGGGATCGTCAGAGAGGCTTTTAAAAAAATACCTCTCTGCCGATTAGGCAACTCAGCTGGGATCATCAGAGACTTTTCAAAGCATTTTTTTACCACCTCTTTGGCCAAGAGGTTGCAGAAAAAAATGCTTGGAAAAGCCTCTGATGATCCCAGCTGAGCTGCGCGATCATCAGAGGCTTTTTTTTTTAACTTTTAAAAGCATTTTTTCCTCGGAAGAGGTGGTAGAAAAAATGCTTTGAAAAGTTAAAAAAAAAAGCCTCTGATGATCATGCGGCTCAGCTGGGCATGGGGGAGGGGTGTGCAGGGATTTTTGCTACCGGTTCTCCAAACCACCCACCACCATCACTACTGGATTGGGTGATCCGGTCCAAACCGGGACCATTTCACCCCTGGAGGGCCCATCCGCGATTTCCACTACTGGTCCGAACCGGCTGAATATCATCTCTGTTTTGTAAGTCAAGGACTACCTGTATATCACTCACACCAAGGGATCATATCAGTCTACAGAGAAGATGGACACATTTTTCCATATTAGGTTTTTTGGGTATTTTTTTTTCAATTTTCTATTTCTGGCAAATACCTCGTGTCCAATTTGTAAAGCCCACATTGTAATGCTTATTTTTTTTTTCTCCAAACAATTGCATTCTTTTGTTTTGCGGATTTTTTTTTCTAATGTAGATTTTACAAGTAATGTCCCTATACGGAATATATTTTACAGACTGTTTTCATGAATGCGTGCGTATTTGTATGGAAAAAACCAATAATGGCAATATTGGTACACCGGATTGCAAAATTTGGAGAAAGGTGAACAACTAAATTTTTGGGTTGTGTGAAAATGAGCAGTTAAATACATTTGCCAATAAATGAAAATTAAATAAACCTGTCCCCCATTTCCTAGCCATTTCTAAACTAGTTTGCTACAGAAGATGGGGATAAGGATAAGTATGATGGTGACCACATTCTACTTAAAAGAAATGAGAGCAGTGGACAGAATAATTATGATAAAACGTATGTACAATGGAATCATTACAGTATAACATTATTACGTGCAGTGATTGAAAACATTCTATCAACACCAAAAACATTTATGGACACAGTAGAGTTTGGTTTGGTTAAGATATTGGTTCTGAGCTAATATTTATCTTGCAAATTCCTGAATCAACACATTTGTCTTAAATCAGGGCCGTAAATGAGTCATTGAAGGGGGGGTACCGTATTTCTCCCAGGAGAGAATTCAGTGAGGTCTTTGGAGCTCAGAAAGATAGGGAAACTACAAGTAGGTCTCAATTTACAACAGTTTGTTTAGTGACCATTCAAAGCAGGGGTGAAATCTATTTACCTTCCTTACTGGTTCGGAAGCGCGCATGTGCATCACGTGCGCACACAACCTTCTACGCATGTGCAAAATCTTTTGTGCATGTGCAGAAGGTAAAAAAAACATTACTTCCTGGTTAAAACCAGAAAGTAATGATTCCCGGGCGGCGATCGCTACCGGATCACTGAACCACAGGGAAAAATCGCTACCGGATCAGGCAGTCCAGTCCGATCCGGGAGCATTTCACCTCTGGTTCAAAGTTACAATGACACTGAAAAAGAAACGACTTATGATCATTTTTCACATTTAGGACCATTGCAAGATGTTCCATTGGTTAATTGTCCTCACCAGAAATGGGATTCACTTACCTTCCTAACCAGTGTGTGCACATGCATGCTCACTTAGCTTGTACATGCCTCCTCCGCGAATGTGTATGGCCTTCCGTGCATGCTCTTTGCTCGCACATTATGTCTGGGCTGGTGGGCAGAGCCTCCCGCACTCACCAATGTCGGTTCGCCTAAACCGGACAAAACTGGCTGAATCCCACTTCTGGTCCTCACTGTTAGGAAGTTTCTCCAGGTTGCTTCTCTCCTTGATTAGTTTCCACCCATTGTTTCTTGTTTTGCCTTCTGGTGCTTTGGAAAATAAATTGACCTCTCTCTTCTTCTCAGTGGTGGGATTAAAGTAATTTAACAACCGGTTCTCTGCCCTAATGATTTCTTCCAACAACCAGTTTGCCAAATTGCTCAGAAAGTTAACAACCGGTTCTCCCAAAGTGGTGCGAACTGGCTGAATCCCACCACTGCTTCTTCCCCATATTCACAAAATCAAAATTCAGACACTTGGCAACTGACTCATATCTATGACGGTTGCAGTGTCCTGGGGTCATGTGATCACCTTTTGTGACCTTCTGATCAGCAAAGTCAATGGGGAAGCCAGATTCGCTTAATAGATGTGTGACTGACTTAACAACTGCAGCAATTCACTTAACAACTCTGGCAAGAAAGGTTGTAAAATGGGGCAAAGCTCACTTCACAAATGTCTTACTTAGCAACATAAATTCGGGGCTCAGTTGTGGTCATAAGTCGAGGACTCCCTGTAGTTGAAAGTTCATCATCCCTTGGAATAGATTTCTCTGCTTTATTCTACATTTTGAGATGGCTGCTAGTGGTTCCATTAGGCTGCAGAAGAAATTATAATATGAGTTCGCTAACCTCCAACTACCTTAAGGCTTCTCCAAACGGAATTCTTAACTACATCTCCCAGCATTCTTGGTTAGAGTGCAGTAATGTAGGCTAACTCTGCCCACAGTCAGGCAGTGGTAGGTTCCTCCCGGTTCGGCCCAGTTCGGCCGAGCCGTAGCGGTGATGATATGACATCATCGAACCGGTTCTCTTTGTTTGGGAGCTCTCCCCCCCCCCGTGTTATTCTTATCTTTTATTTGCCCTGCCCCAAATTTTTCGCTGCCTCCCGAGTCCCAGCTGATCAGCTGGAAGGAAAAAAACTGTTTAAACTCTTGCCGCGGGGCTTCAAAGGGCTGCCCCACAGCTGATCAGTGTTAAAAGGCAGTGTGGTGGTAGACCAGGACTATCTGAAAAACAAATGGGTAGACCAGGATGCTCCAAGAACAAATGGGTAGACCGGTACAGCACTACAACCAGTTAAAAGCATAGTAGACCAGTACCTCTGCTAAATCCTAAAGAATTGTCGCATGACCATCAAACCACACCCACAAAATAAGCCACGCCCACAGAACCGGTAGTAAAAAAGTTTAGAACCCACCCCTGCAGTCAGGAGTGTGATCCTGATCAACCCAAGGTTGACTCAGCCTTCCATCCTTCCAAGTTTGGTAAAATGAAGACCCAGATTGTTGGGGGCAGTATGCTGATATTTGTAAACCACTCAGAGAGGGCTGTAAAGCACTGTGGAGTGGTATACAAGTCTAAGTGCCAGTGTTAAGTGCTATACTCAACAAGGAAGAAGGGCAGTGGTGAGTTTCTACTGGTTCACCCCAGTTCCCGCGAACCGGTAGTGGCAGCAGCGGGAGGCTCCACCTACCCACCCAGACATCATCACGGATGGTCTGTGCATGCGCAGAAGTGCTGGGCGCACGCAAAGCACTCACACACACATGCAGGTGGTCACAGTTGCGAACCGGTAGCAAAGGTAAGTGGAACCCACCACTGAAAAAGGGCCACACTAACTGAGCTTTGAGAAGTTACAGTGTCGTGTAATTTATTTGCTGCTAAGTTGATGATCATCAGAATAAAGGGATCTGAATAAGCAGAATTTGTTTTATTGACATGGATGCCTCTTTGTCCTGGGGCCATCTCTCTACCCATGTTTATTTTCATTCCTTGTACTAAGATTGGTGAAAGGTACCAGATTGGGAAAAATTTTCCCTTATCATTAATTTAGTGTTAGGAATTAACTTGGTTGCTAAAGCCATCTGCAGTCAATATAAAACAAACAAGCAAGCAAGCAGGAAAAGCAATCCTTATGTATCTTTACATCTTCATTGCAATCTGAGGTGGCAGGAAACCTAATTTTTTAAAAAAACTTACGAGGAGCAGCTTTTATTTGTAAGAAATCAAATTTGTTAGTGGTGAAACGGGTCAATTTTCTAATCAGTCAGGATTTGAAATTCATCCTCCACCAATTAAAATTTACTTGTAAAGTAGGGAGGGGGAAATGGGACAGTGTCCTCTTTGGACGATTTAGTCTTTATCATTTAATTTGTTGAGAGTTTAAAATTACAGTAATTGTCCTGAAATCACTGGCATTATTTGACACTGCAACAACAGAGCACTGGAAATGAGTGACAAACGCACAAAAGACTTTTGTTACCTTTGTTTGTCTGAATAAATCTCAATAACTATTGTGGGGATTTAAATTTTCCAGCATATTTAGAATGTCATTAGATGGTCAAGCCTATTGACTTTTAGCTACATTTCATGATCATGAAAAACTGTAATGCCAGACTCTAAAGGATGTGACTTACCAACCATCCATAGGAAAAAAATATAACCTCTAAAAAACATATGAAGAACAGTTGCAGGAACTGGGTTTGGCTAGTTTAACGAAAAGAAGGATTAGGGATGACATAACAGTCTTCCAGTGTTTGAGGGGCTGCCACAAAGAAGAGGGAGTCAAGCTATTCTCCGAAGCACCTGAGGGCAGGACAAGAAGCAATGGATGGAAACTAATCAAGGAGAGAAGCTACCTAGAACTAAGGAGAAATTTCCTGACTGTAAAAACAATTAATAAGTGGAACAACTTGCCTGCAGAAGTTGTGAATGCTCCAACATTGGAAGTTTTTAAGAAGATGTTGGTTAGCCACTTGTCTGAAGTGGTGTAGGGTTTTCCCCTTCCTAAGCAGGGGGTTGGACTAGAAGACCTCCGAGGTCCCTTCCAACTCTGTTATTCCATTTTATTCTAAATATGAAGTTGGAGTAAGCAATATTTCCTCTGGGGTTTTTTTTTAAAAGCCTTTTATTGCATTGTAACGTTGTAGTCCTCAAGAACCATCATCATTTGTGATAAAATCTTTATTATTTATTTATGTATTAGAGAAACAAAGAGAGAGAGAGAGACCTTGCTTCTTTCTTAGGGCTAAGAAAGTGTGACTAGTCCAAGGTTATCCACCCAAATTTGTGCTTAAAGCAGGACTAGAACTGGTAGTCTCCTAGCTTAATCCGATGCCTTCACTACTGCCTATTTCACCATAAAGCTGTGCCACCTGATAAAGTTTTCCACTTTAATAATTGCATACAGGTAATCCTTGACTTACAACCATTCATT
Organism: Ptyas mucosa; assembly: GCA_012654045.1. Lineage (NCBI taxonomy): Eukaryota > Metazoa > Chordata > Lepidosauria > Squamata > Colubridae > Ptyas > Ptyas mucosa. The sequence continues at coordinate 1,101,176 of WNWU01000019.1, read as the reverse complement.
TACTGACTGTTCAAAGTTCCAACGGCACTGGAAAAAGTGACTTATGACATTTATGACAACCTCAGCATCCAATCAATCAATGCTTCGGTGCTTTGGAAAATAGGTTAATTCTTCCCCATGGACGCATGACCAAAATTCAGATGCTTGGAACTGACTCCTATTTATGACTGTTGGATTGTCCTAGGGGAGGGTCACGTCAGGGGTGAAATGTTCCCGGTTCAGACCAGATCGCCCGATCTGGTAGCGATGGAGGCGGGTGGTTCGGAGAACCGGTAGCAAAAATCCCTGCCCCCCCCCTCCCCCATGCCCAGCTGAGCCGCACAATCATCAGAGGCTTTTTTTTTACTTTTAAAAGCATTTTTTCTACAACCTCTTTGGCCGAAAAAAATGCTTTAAAAAAAATGCCTCTGATGATTGTGCGGTTCAGCTGGGATAGTCAAAGATCCCAGATGAGTTGCCTGATCGTCAGAGGCATTTAAAAGAAAAAAAAAGCCTCTGCTGATCAGGCAACTCAGCTGGGATCGTCAGAGTCTTTTGAAAGGATTTTTTTTACAACCTCTTCGGCGAAGAGGTTGTAGAAAAAATGGTTTTAAAAGTAAAAAAAAAAAAAAATTGGCTACGCCCACCCAGTCACATCATCCCCAGCCCCACCAAGCCACGTCCACAGAACCGGTAGTAACAAATTTTAGATTTCACCACTGAGTCACGTGATCCCCTTTTGCAACCTTCTGACAAGCAAAGTCAATGCGGAAGCCAGATTCACTTAACAACTGTGTTGCTAACTTAACAACTGCAGGGATTCAATTTACAGCTGTGGCATGGAAGGTCAAAAAAAACAAACCTCACTTAACTTTCTTGCTTAGCAGTGGAAATTTTGGGCTCAGTTTCAGCCATAAGTTGAAAACTATCCGTAATTTCTTTTCTCTACCAGAGTTTCAATCGCAGTGTGGGTGGGGGTGTTCCTTCTAACGTTTATTAAAATATTAGAAGAAGCAATAAAAGCAATGGAATAACAATTCTTTCCGTTAGCTCTGGCTAAGAGCTTTGGAGTGGACGGTGGCCATTTTAAAATCACCTCACTCACAAGAGTTCAAGGAGAAATTTATTTAGTTTTAATCTGAAATGCCAACTTAATGAAAATTTTGAAACAGCGCACGCACCAAAACAGTGGTCTCAATTTTGCCATGCAGGTTGCCAATCGAAAATAAAAATAGTAAAATGTATAGATTTAAGAAAACAATATATCATATGCATGATATAAAAGGATTCCCCCCCCAAAAAAGCTATATAAATTAGCAAAAATACAAACAAAATTGTCATGCATGAAGGAAATGTACATAAGCATAGATAGAATTTTTATTTTATTTTTTACAAAAAAAAATAGCACAGGAACACAAGGAGACAAATTTACAATGGGAAAATAAGAAAAATAATAAAACTGAGGGTTACAGTGCTTTCTGTTGCTCACCTGATATTTTGAAACCGGCTTTTCCCCCCCTCATATTGTGTAATCAACTTCCCAAATATTTGGTTAAATCATTGCTTCATACTTGCTCTACCTATAAATGTCGGCAGAGAATTATTCATAAACTACATACGGATAGGTTTTAAATTAAAACTCCATCAGACTGTTTTAAAGCTTTTACACGGGACAGTTTTAAGCCATATGTCAAGTGACAGGTTGAGCAAAAACCTCACAATTATTACTATTTTTTAAAAAAACCTGCACATTAAAATATATGAATAGATGTTATCATTTGATGTAAGTTAGCCAAGAGTAGAGTATTCTGGTACTTCTTTTAAAAGATACCAAAGGCATCACTGAAGCATGATTTATATTCATCAGAATTCTCCATTTTATCCCCTAACAAATTCCCCTTAAGTTTCCTGTTTCATTAATATGACATAATATGCATTGCTCCCATGTTAAAAATGTCAACAAAGGACCCTCTGCTCTCAGCTCACCTCATTAAAAAAATACGCAATGGTCAGCAGTGGCAAAACCAATGAAAACCGCTCCGCTTTAATTAATTCTAAATGGTGCTTTTTCAGCATGTCCAAAGCTCAGCTCGCTGAAGTGGAAAAGGGGGTGAATAGCACCTCTCTAATCTGGGCAAACTCATTTCGGAGGCTGACTTCAGTGCATCGGAACGCAGGGGTGGAGTTGCTAAGAGTTTAGGGGGAGAGTAGGAGTCAAAGGGGATGGGAAGACCTCGTAACACTCATCAGCCAAGCTTGCTTTCATAGGATAACAATGAAAGATGTTCCAGAAAGCTTCAAAAATTGTCTACCGATCAGAAACCATGTTCTGACTGTCCTTCTTTCTTTGCTACCAACGTATTTCCAGAGCGTTAATCCTTCCGTTCTCACATTGCTCCCCAATTACTTTATGAAGGCAGTTGATTGGTTTCCTAAATCATTATAACTACTGTAGTTTGGCCTAGTGGTTTAGGCGACAGGCTGGAAAGTTGGGAGACTGTGAGTTCTAGTTCCATTTTAGGCATAAAAGCTGGCTGGGAGACTTTGGTGCGCTCTCTCTCTCGCTCTCTCTCTCTCTCTCTCTCTCTTTCTTTCCTTCCTTCTTTCTCTCTCCCCCCCCTCCCTCCTCCCTCCTCTCTCCCTCCCTCTCCCCCCCCCCCCCCCCCCCCACTCACCTCAAAGGGTTGTTGTTGTGGGGAAATTAGGAGGAGGAAAGTGCTTTGGATATGTTGGTGCCTTGAGTTATTTGTAAAAATTATAAAGGCAGGATATAATTAATTAATTAGGAAGGAAGGAAGGAAGGAAGGAAAGAAAGAAAGAAAAAAGAAAGAAAGAAAGAAAGAAAGAAAGAAAGCAAGAGAGAAAGAAAGAAAGAAAGAAAGAAAGAAAAAAAGAAAGAGGAGGTCAACTTATTTTCCAAAGCACCTCAAGGCAAGGCAAGAAATGTCTTGGATGGAATGGATGGAAACTAATCAAGGAGAAAAGCAACCTGGAATTGAGGAGAAACTTCCTAACAGTGAGGAGAATTAACCAGTGGAACAGAAGTTGCCTTCAGAAGTTGTGGGTGCTCCATCACTGGAGGTTTTTAAGAAGAAACCGGACAGCCACTTGTTTGAAATGGTGCAGGGTCTTCTGCTTGGGCAGGGGGTTGGACTAGAAGATCTCTAAGGTCCCTTTCAGCGCTATTCTGATTTGGTTATTTTTTTTAAAAAAAAATCTGATGCATACCAAATACAGTGAGTTAAAAGAGCAATCAGAGGATTGTGATAGATTCATCCTTTTATACATAAAGTTTTAAGTCAATGGGCTTCTTTTCTCTGACATTTTGAAGCTGGATTAACTCGTTTAACCACACTACCCAATTATTCATACTACCTTGGTCGGGTCACCTGTTCTCCAACTTGAAGGGAAGTTGGTAGGAAAACCAAAAAATTTATTCAAACTTGGGAAGGCTGCTGGACTTGACTAACATTATTACTTCCCATCTGCAATTATTCATGACAACTTGAAAGCATGAAAAAAAAAAGCTTTCCACAATCGGATACCTGCAAACCGTGTTAGAATTTCAGTGTTCTGAATTCCTCAAATTTGGCTGCCTTTCTCGGCTTCCTTCAAGCTCTCAAATCAACACCCACAGTTGAAGGACAGCACCTGCAGACCAGGGATGGTATTCACTTACTTTCGCTACCAGTTTGAAATGTGCACTCCTACGCACCCCATCCACGCATGTGCCCGGCCTTTTGTGCATGTGCTTTGTTGGTGTGCGTGCCTTCCGCAAATGCACCCAGCCTCAAAAACATGCCTAAATAGGATGGCATAGAGCTGGGGTGGGCGGGCAGGCGGGTGGGTTGACCCACCCTCGATTTCTGCTACCCGCAATTTCTGCTACCGGTTCAGGTGAACTGGTCCGAACCGGCTGAATACCACCTCTGCGGACTCATCTCTTCCCATCATTCATGCTTTGCTTTATAATGACCTGAAAATGTTACTGCAATCTCCAAACATTATAAGCAAGCAAAAGAACATGTGAACTGTCTATTTGTACTTCAGAGAAGGCTAAGCAGGAATTAAACTTGTGAATTCAACAGGAAATAAACTTGTAAAACTTGTGGAGTCCTAGTGGACAACCATTTAGATATGAGCCAGAGTGTGCAGCAGCTGCCAAAAAAGCCAACACAGTTCTGGGCTGCATAAACAGAGGGATAGAATCAAGATCACGTGAAGGGTTAATACCACTTTATAAGCCCTTAGTAAGGCCACACTTGGAATAGTGCATTCAGTTTTGGTCGCCACGATGTAAAAAAGATGTGGAGACTCTAGAAAGAGTGCAGAGAAGAGCAACAAAGATGATTAGGGGACTGGAGGCTAAAACATATGAAGAACGGTTGCAGGAACTGGGTATGTCTAGTTTAATGAAGAGAAGGACTAGGGGAGACATGATAGCAGTGTTCCAATATCTCCGAGGTTGCCACAAAGAAGAGGGAGTCAAGCTGTTCTCCAGAGCACCCGAGGGCAGAACATGAAGCAATGGGTGGAAACTAATCAAGGAGAGAAGCAACTTAGAACTAAGTAGACATTTCCTGACAGTGAGAACAATTAATAGGTGGAACAACGTGCCTGCAGAAGTTCTAAATGCCCCAACACTGGAAGTTTTTAAGAAGAGGTTGGATAACCATTTGTCTGAAGTGGTGTAGGGTTTCCTGCCTGGGCAGGGAGTTGGACTAGAAGACCTCCAAAGTCCCTTCCAACTCTGTTGTTCTATTCTATTCTAATTGTTAGCTGCCCTCTAGGAGAAAGTCAGAATAAATATTGCTGTTCCTACAGCAATCTTTGACTAACAACAATTCATTTAGTGACTGTTCAAAGTTACAATGGCGCTGAAAAGAGTGACTTACAAGTATGCCCATTTTTCACACTGACAGCCGTTGCTGCATCCTCATGGTCATGTGACCAAAATTCAGAAACTTGGTAACTGAGTCGTATGTATGATGGTTGCAGTGTCCTGGGCAGGGGTGAAATGCTCCCGGTTCAGACCAGATCACCCGACCTGATAGCGACGACGGCAGGTGGTTCAGAGAACCAGTAGCAAAAATCCCTGTGCCCTCCCCCCCTTCACCATGCCCAGCTGAGCCGTACAATCAACAGAGGCTTTGTTTTTTTACTTTTAAAAGCATTTTTTTCTACAACTTCTTCCGCCGAAAAAATGCTTTTAAAAGTAAAAAAAAAGCCTCTGATGATCGCGCGGCTCAGCTGGGATTGTCAGAGGCTTTTCAAAGCATTTTTTTTCTGCAACCTCTTCTGCCGAAGAGGTGATTTAAAAAATGCTTTGAAAAACCTCTGCCGATAAGGCAACACATCTGGGATCGTCAGAGCCTTTTCAAAACATTTTTTTAACCACCTCTTCCACTGAAGAGGTTGCAAAAAAAAATGCTTTAAAAGTTTCTCTGACAATCCCAGCTGTGTTGCCTGATCGGCAGAGGCTTTTCAAAGCATTTTTTTTGCATTTGCAGAAAAAATGCTCTGAAAAGTTAAAAAAAAATTGGCCACGCCCACCCAGTCACATTAACCCCACCACCACCAAGCCACACCCACAGAACCGGTAGTAACAAATTTTACATTTCACCCCGCTCCTGGGGCCATGTGATCCCCTTTTGTGACCTCCTGGCCAGCAAAGTCAATGGGGAAGCTGGATTCCCTCAACAACCGTGTTACTAACTTAACAACTGCAGTGATTCATCTAACAACTGTGGCAAGAAACGTCGTAAAATGGGGCAAAACTCACTTGAGAAATGTCTCATTTAGCAATGGAAATTATGGGCTCAATTGCAGTCGTAAGTCGAAGAACTACCTGTACTCTCAACATTATCATGATCGTTTCCTATTTTCTTATGTTGTGTGTTTTTGCTCAGGCTTGACAACTTGGGTGTCACGGACAACGATGGAGGGCAAAAATATTGCCATGCTCTAGATTAAGCATACAGAAGTAAGGATAAAAATCCTCACTATATTTGAATAGAGCTGGATTGCTATCCAGTTATATCAACTGACAACATAAACAGAGTTGCCTTTTGCTTAAGTGCTCCATTGCAGTGTATTTAAGATGTTAATTAAAACCTTCAGAGAATGAAGAGGGGGGAATAAATCTTAAATGCTGTATGCAGAAGGCTTTTTTTTTTAACTGTATATAAGAATACAAAAATATCATATCCTGGCCTTTCTCAGCTACACAATCAAACTGACTTGGATTAAAATGCCCTGGTAAGACCGTACTTGGAATATTGCATCCAGTTTTGGTCACCACAATGTAAAAAAGATGTTGAGACTCTAGAAAAAGTGCAGAGAAGAGCAAGAAAGTTGATTAGTGGACTGGAAGCTAAAACACATAAAGAACGGTTGCAGGAACTGGGTATGTCTAGTTTGATGAAGAGAAGGACTAGGGGAGACATGATAGCAGTGTTCCAATATCTCAGGGGCTCCCACAAAGAAGAGGGAGTCAAACTATTCTCCAAAGCACCTGAGGGTAGAACAAGAAGCAATGGATGGAAACTAATCAAGGAGAGAAGCAATTTAGAACTAAGGAGAACTTTCCTGACAGTTAGAACAATTAATAAGTGGAACAACTTGCCTGCAGAAGTTGTGAATGCCCCAACACTGGAAGTTTTTAAGAAGATGTTGGAGAACCATTTGTCTGAAGTGGTGTAGGGTTTCCTGCCTGGGCAGGGGGTTGGACTAGAAGACCTCCAAGGTCCCTTCCAGCTCTGTTATTCTGTTCTGTTATTCTGAAAGTGATTGTCCTAGCATAACTAGAAAGTTCCTGATTATTTATTTAATTAATTAATTTACATATTAGATTTTTATCCTGCCTTCATTACTTTATAAATAACTCAAAGCTGTGAACTTACCTAATTCTCCTTCCTCGCCTTATTTGCCTCATAACAACAACCCTGCCAGGTGGGTTGGACTGAAAAAAGAGTGACTGGCTTGAATTCACCCAGCTGGCTTTTGTGCTTAAGGTGGAACTAGAACTCACTGTTGACTACTTTAAGCCTGGCGGACTTCAATTCCCAGAATTCCCCAGCCAGCCAAGCTGTGCGTGAAGCATGTATTTGGTGAGCTCCGCACATGTGCGCACAAAGCAAACAGGTAGGGAAGCGAACCAGTAGCAGACTTCAGAGCATTTCACCCCAATCTGTTTCTCTGGTTATTTATTTAAAAGCTTCTACACCACCCACCCAGAGATGTTGAAAGCTATTTTTTTGCCTTCTGTTACTATATTGTGACCCTTCAACAAGCTCAGTGACAAACTTAGGCACTAAAATGGCATTTCTCTGGTGCCATTGTTTATTATTTTATTATTCATATTTCTATGTTGCCCACTCTCCGAGGACTCTGGGTGGCTTACACCAAAGACAGTATACTAAATAGCATATTGCCCCCAACAACCTGGGTCCTCATTTTACCCACCTGGGAAGGATGGAAGGCTGAGTCAACCTTGAGCCGGTGAGATTTGATCCGCTGATCTGCTGAACCAGCAGTCAGCTGAAGTAGCTGCAGTACTCTAACCACTGCGCCACCTCGGCTCTTCCTTGTTATTAGGGTTAATGTTCAAATAGGTAGCTTTGCAAAGCAGAAAGACTGCACGTTGGGAGAAGCAATATAGTTATTGGAATTATATTGATTGAGCAAACCTTGAAATTCAGTTGCGTGAAAAAATAACAAAGTATAATCTTTCTTCAGAAGTAAAGTCTAAGTTACCTCGTTTAGAGTTGGCTTAGTTCGACTTCCATTATTGGTGGTAGAGAAAGAGAGTGAGAGAAAGAGGGGGGGGCGCGGGATGCATTCCTGTTGGGGCACATTGCTCCTGTCTGGCCAACATTTAGTACATTTAGCATTTTATGCCTTATTCCTAGTTGCATTGCTTTTATTCAAGATGCAATACCATAATAATCTGTGACTGGAAAATATAAAAATATTGGAAAAAAGAAGAAGTGAGTGAATGAATGAGGGAGGAAGGAAGGAAGGAAGGAAATGAGTGGAAATGAAGGGTAGGCAATGGGAAGGAAGGAAGATGGGTGAAGGGGAAAGAAGGAAGGAAGGAAGGAAATGAGTGGAAAGGAAAGGAAGTGGGAAGGAAGGAAGATGGAGGAAGAGGAAGGAAGAAGGAAGGAAGGAAGGAAATGAGTGGAAAGGAAGGGTAGGCAATGGGAAGGAAGGAAGACGTCTCCGTGGTCATGTGGCCAGCATGACTCAACGCCAAAGATGCACGGAACGCTATTACCTTTCCACCAAAGGTGGTCCCTATTTTTCTACTTGCATTTTTTATGTGCTTTCGAACTGCTAGGTTGGCAGAAGCTGAGACAAGTAACAGGAGCTCATCCCATTATGCGGCACTAGGGATTCGAACCGCTGAACTGCCGACCTTTCGATCGACAAGCTCAGCGTCTTAGCCCTTGAGCCACCATGCCCCTTAGAAGACCCTATACCTACGCAAATTGTATATCCAATCTCTTCCTTAAAACTGCCAGTGTTGGAGCACCCACAATTTCGAGAGGCGAGCCGTTCCACTGATTAATTGTTCTCACCGATGGGAAATTTCTCCTTAGTTCTAGGATTCAGAGTTAAAACTTTCAATATTTCCTGCTAATGTTCTTCTACCTTTTGGGTGCCCCCTGTGGAAAAAAGCCACAAATGAAGTCACCGAGAAAGGAAAGGAGACTCAAATCAAGAGCTTCACATAAGGAATGTGTCTGGGTTGAGTCACGATACTGTCTGGAAGGAGCCTTAAATGGCAAATACAAAAAAAAAAACCACAACCCTATAAACTAAGTGGTCTTTCCTTTTAAAGATTCAAATCTACTTTCGAAATCTTCTCCTTTTACCTGTCAAGCCTTGCCTTCTTCAGGAACTGTTCTTCGCTTGTGTGGAATCAGTAGTTCATGTGGCTAATGTAATTGGGTTTTTTAATGGGGTTCAAATTATTTTAGAAATGTTACCTGTTGAATAATTTTATGTACTAGGCAGCCTCAGCTACAAGAGGGGGAGAGAGATTAAACATTGGGGGGGGGGTTTCCCCCTCATACAACTAACTAGCTGGTTTTTAATACAACATGTTAGACCGGGTTAAAATGTGGATTGATGATTCGTAGTTTGTTGTGGGAAAAGAGCCATTATTTTCTGAGGGAACTGCACCATCCCATTAATTACGGTTTGCTCAGCACGGCAAGTGATGTGAACACGAGCAATGGTCTTTTAGACGATTTTGGCTTTGAGTTTAGCCTAGGGTGGCAACCAGCCAGAGAGTATTTGTGTTATTTATTTATTTTCAACCCCCCCCCACCACCACCACCACAAGCACTTGTGGGACACCTTTACTACTTCGGTAAAGGAAAGTGATCTGAAGTAAATTATCAGGGAATTACACTTCATGATTTCAGTCCTCACATTCACCAACAAAGTACAGGGAAACTTAGCATTTTGCAACACCATCGTACACATTACATGAAGCTGTCGTCTCCTTTTAGGGAACCCTAAATTGACTTCAGACAGAAATGTATGCAGCTTTTGATTTTATTTTTTTAGTGATTTATTCACATTATAGGCACGTTAGCGTTTCTATTCAGGAAATCCATGGAAAACAATGTTCATTGTGACCGTAAAGATTTAGAATTCCTAACCTTCCGCTTTTTTTTCTTTTATGGGGCTAAAGCAAATGCTTTATAGTAATAATAAAAAAAACCCTTCATTGTGGGTGAGGAAAGCATGAAGAGGTTAAATGGAAAAACTAATACAGAATTAGACTTGTCGAGAATCTATTCCGTCATATCAATAATGTCAAATTGATTTAAAAAAAAAAAAGCTCGGTTATGTGTTATGCCACTTTACTGGAGAGGGAAATAAGTATTACATTGGAAAGAAGAAAGAAGAAAGGGGGAAAAAGAGGAATATTTTTTGTAAGCATCTTCTTGAGCTGAGAGTAGGGAAGCATGTTGCATCGTTGTTCACAAATGGAGTAAGATTTCCCTGAGTACAGGCAGGAAAACTTTACTAGACGGAGCCAAAAGTATTTTAAAGGAAACAGTAAGAAACAAAATTCTCCCCTCCTTTTCCCGTTCTTGTTTTCTTTTCTTCTCATCTCCCAACTCTCCTCCCTCCCCGTCTTTATTCCTCTCCCCCTTTCCACTCCCTTGTTGTTTCCATTTTCAATTCAATCTGAGATGGGGGAAAGAGGAGGAGAGAGGGTAAGAAAGGGAGGAAGAAGAGAGGAGAGGGGAAAGAGGAGAGGAAGTAGAAAAGGGAAGGAGAGGAGGAATGAGGAAAGTAGAAAGAAACAGAAGAGGAGAGAGAAGAGAAGAAAATGAAACAACTAATTAGGAAATGGAAGTTAAAGAATAAGATGAATGAATAATGATTAATGATGGATAGAAAACTGTACATTTGAATATGTTGATAAAAAATAAAAAACTTTTATATATAAAAAGAAACAAAATCCTGATTTTGCTAATTTGTAAACGGCGGCCCCCTCCTTTTCAAGTGTCTGTCTGGTGCCTTCCCAAAGTGGATTTTAAGAGGTCCTCAAGCCACACAATGCTTTTCTTTCTTTCTTCCCTTTCCTTTTTGCTTTCGGCTCACCCCCGTCCCCTTCTTCTGCCCTCGAAGAAGAGAAGGACAGCAACAAAAACACACACACACACACACACACACACACACACACACACAAAGCCCTCCTGGGTAAACTTAAAAAAAAAAACATTTAAACTTTTGCATCAGAGGGAGAGAACCAATAGCAAGGTGTAAAAAATAATGCCCTTGGGTTCAAGATTGCTTACTTTAAAATAATTCAGAAGTCCGTGGGATGTTGTTATGTCATGGTAAAAAGGATCAGCAGCTTGGCCCAACCCAACTCACAGGGTTGTTGTGGGGAAAAAATAGAAGGAGGAAGGTGCATTATGTACGTTCACCACCTTGAGGTGTACATAAAAATAATAAAGGTGGGATAAAAGTAAGATAGATAGATAGATAGATAGATAGATAGATAGATAGATAGATAGA
>WNWU01000019.1:1074505-1089748 GCA_012654045.1 Ptyas mucosa | reverse complement strand
GATAGATAGATAGATAGATAGATAGATAGATAGATAGATAGATAGATAGTTGTACAAGGTTTCCTTACATGTTAGATGTTTTTTATATAATTTTTTTATTTTATAAACAAACATACAATACATAATCATTCAGCATCTCATCTAGATGTTTCTATTGTGTCTTCTTCTTCTTACTCCTCCGATCTTGATCGTTTCTTTATTTTTCCCATTTCTTGTGCTCCTCCAGCACATTAGATTATATCTCCATTTTTTTACCTGAATTGCCTATCTAAAGACTGACTTACTTTACTTTACTTTACTTTACTTTACTTTACTTTACTTTACTTTACTTTACTTTACTTTACTTTACTTTACTTTACTTTACTTTACTTTACTTTACTTTACTTTACTTTTTATTCAGTTTCTATTTTAGGAGTCTCATGGTTCCCAGCTCCATTTCTCCAATCCATGAGGCTCGCTAGAGTACTGTTACTGACACTAGTCAATAAAATATGGATTTTCAATAAGGGCAAATTAATTCCTGTAATGGGGAGATGGATAGATAGATAAATAGATACCGTGTTTCCCTGAAAATAAGACCCTGTTTTATATTTTTTTGAACCCCGAAATAAGCGCTTGCCCTTATTTTCGGGGAGGTCTTATTATTTTGGGGCGCGTGGAGCAAGATGGGGCTCCTCTTGCTGTCTTACCTGATTTCCAACTCTGCATTTAAATATTTTCAGGGAGGGCTTATTTTCAGGGGGAGGTTTATTTTAGCACATGCACTCAAAAGCTCGATTGGGCTTATTATCAGGGGATGTCTTATTTTCGGGGAAACAGGGTAGATAGAGAGAGAGGGAGGGAGGGAGGGAGAGAGAGAGAGGGAGGGAGGGAGGGAGGGAGAGATATAGATAGATATAGATGTGTGTGTGTGTGTGTGTGAGAGAGAGAGAGAGAGAGAGAGAAAGAGGGAGGGAGGGAGGGAGGGAGAGAGAGAGATGCTTTATACAGAATCCACCCAAATATAAAAAGGTCAAAAGTCACCTGTCGCGCCCTCTTCAGCCCTCAACGTCTGGGAGGGGGGGGATAGAAAAGAGGTAACTGGTCCCCCAAAATCACCTCCTTTGCTAATAGTCTCCATTGATTTTCTGAGGTTTAGGACCAGCCTTGCTTAGAGAGATTAGACTCAAAAGTCTTTTCACTGAAACCACTTTCATTGCTTCTAACCATCTTCTGGCATCATAGAAATTGTCTGAACCTGGAATATAAGGAAAGATCTTACGCAGGTAGGGTCTCCTTTCTGGCAACTCTCTTCCAAGGACATGGAAAGAATTATTTTCTGCCCCCCCAGCCTCTTGTCCTTCAAACTAAATTAAATCTGAGGTTGAAACTTTAGGCTGGAAGGTTGCAATCTAATTAGATACTTCTGGTTCTATCTCCATTAAATTGGACTATTTCCTAAATTAAATCTTATGATTTGTGCTACCCACACCTCCTGCAAGCCCAGTTTTCATTCATTTCATTAAACGGTTCTCCATAATAAACCCCAATATCAGTATTATTATGTACTGTTATTGTTTGTAAAGCTTATTGGCGCCCATCTTACCATAGGGTAACTCTGGACATCTTACAATCTTAAAAATATATACAAAAGCTAAAAGACATCAATAATATATTTATATCAGGGGTGAAATCTACTTACCTTCCTTACCAGTTCAGAAGTGCATGCACTGTGCATGCGTGCCCACTTCTCTCGAGCACGCATGCATGTCACATACATGCGCACATCGTCTGCACATGCGTAAAACCTTCTGTGCATGCGCAGAGAGTAAAAAATACATTACTTCCCGGTTAAAACCAGAAAGCAATGACACCCGGGCGGGTGGGCGGAGCCTCGCGCCGCCATTGCTACCGGTTCTCCGAACCACCTGCCACAATCGCTACCAGATTGCCTGATCCGGTCCAAACCAGGAGCATTTCATCCCTTTTTTTTTTTTAATTTGATTTATATGCCGCCCTTCTCCGGAGACTCAGGGCGGCTTACAGTGCGTTAAGCAATAGCCTTCATACTTTTGTATATTTATACAAAGTCAGCTTATTGCCCCCACAATCTGGGTCCTCATTTTACCCACCTTAGAAAGGATGGAAGGCTGAGTCAACCTTGAGCCTGGTGGGATTCGAACTTGCAGTAATTGCAAGCAGCAGATGTTAATAGATGTTAATAACAGGGTGCTTTAAACCACTGTACTACAGGCTCTGATATATAAATCCCTGATTTATATATTCCAGAAGAAAAGTATTCTGGAAACAAAATCCCAAGGACTTTGGGCTAGGGAATGTGGAATGTGCCAATTCCATTTTCCTAAAATGAAGATGAGACTGTTGTTGAGGTTCATTTGTTTTTAAGCCTAATTTGGGCTTTTACTACACTCACACAATCTGAGGAAACAAAAGTCTAGAAAGATGAACAAGATTCTCATGCCTGCCTAGAGAACTTGGAGGAGGAGAAGGAGAAGGAGAAGGAGAAGGAGAAGGAGAAGGAGAAGGAGAAGGAGAAGGAGAAGGAGAAGGAGAAGAAGAAGAAGAAGAAGAAGAAGAAGAAGAAGAAGAAGAAGAATCATCATCACTGGAGCATCCTGGGGGGAAAAATACATTTGTTTGCAAAACTCTGCAAAATTCGAGTGGAAAACTGCTCCACTCCAACGCATGAACCTGCAAAAGATACAGGGGCATCAAGGGCTCGCAGCTTATTAGATTATGTTAGGACTTCACAAGCTGTTTGCATACCCCAATGGGCAACTTGTTGATAATAGGAAGCCTTTTGTACAAAAGGGCCCGCAAAAACAAGAGAGAGCGTCAGATTTAATAAAGTATCTGAGGAAAAAGTCTTAAAATGACACCCACCCGACGAAGGGAAGACTAAATTTGCTTTCTGCGAATTGATGTTTGTCAGGAAGAGCTCTCAGGCAGCTTTGTTTGCAATCCTTGATGTGTGACCAGCAGTAGCCCCCCAAAGCCGCCCTCCACCCTGGCCTTATTCTACCACCGCTCTGCCCACCCGTACTGACACCACAGGGGAAGGGTTTCAGAGGAGCACAATCAAAAGCAGAGGGAGAAGGAGAAGGGGTGGAAGGGAGGGAAGGAAGGGGGGGGGGACCTGCTTTTCAGAGCCTGATGTGTGGGAATCAAATGAAAAGCCTAGCTCAAATCCGGTCGCCAAGCAACCGGAATGATATGTTGAGGGAATATCATTAAAGTTGGAAACTAGGCAGACTCTCTCTGAATTAGTAAACCTGACCACAGTGAAGATCGGCCGCTCAAACTCCTCCAGAGATTGGGGGTGGGAGGAGAAGCACCCAAAGAAGAGGAAGGGGAGGAGGTGGAGAGGCCAAAATAATAATAAAATTTAAAAAAAAAACAGCAAAATTTCCAGCTCGATCTGAAAAGAGGGTGGGAAGGAGGGGGTGGGTGGAAAAGCAGCTGATTTGTAGAGCTTTTCATGCCAAGAGAAGGACAATGGTGGTGTCCAGACATGGAGTTGGTGGTGAGATATGGTAGCTGCCACAGTTGCAGCTGGCTCTCTGACACAAGATTAATAACTTGCGGTTACCTAGCCGACCACAACCTAGTGGGAACTATCCGTCAGGTTTTTTTTTTTCCCCTCCTGTGAATTGTGGGTAACAGCCTTACCGCAAGCTGGCTGGGCTCACTGTTCCCTGCGTCTTGCTCTCCTAAAGTGTAGTAAGCATCTGCAGCGACAATGAGGTCATCGGGAAAGCTGTCCAGCAACCCAAAACAGAGCCTAACCTTCGGTGAACCCAAAACTCAAAAGTTTTTTTTTCCCCTCCCTCCCTGTCTCTCTCTCTCTCCCCCCCAAAAGTCTACACCAGGCGGGAAGAGACGTAGATCTGAGCCATTTTGCTTCGTAGAAGAAATGTTTGAGATTGACCTTCGTAGAAGAAATGTCTCAGATCGACCTTCGGTCCGACAAGAATACTGATGAGGGAGATTTTATCCTGGACTTTGGGGAATTGACTCACGTAATCGATACTGCAATATTGACATCCGTTTCTGAGAAAAGGACTCGGGCGATGTGCAGGAGCTTTGAAAACGAAGCTCGCTTGAGTGAAACCGCCTAGCATATGGATATGTTTGATAGCAACATTCATACACAGTGTGACAGGGTATACATTGATAGACAATTTGATTGCAGGAGGCTAGATAATACAGAACCAGACATTTCAAAGCCTCTTCTTTTGTTCTTTTTTTAAGCACAATAGAAGAAATCTAACTTTCCTGCCCCTGCTCCTTTTAGAAATTCAGAATAAGCAAGTTTGAGGATCACTTTTAGTCACTCAAAGGATGTAGACTCACTTCAGATCTTATGATTTCCCTTCTCTGGATTACATTTCTGATAGGAAAGGACTTGTAAACTCTTGTAAATGGCCCACCTTTCTAATTTTGCTCTACCTTCTTCTTAAATTGACGTGCGAAATGTGACTCACAGGCTTTCTTCCTCTCCAGAAGTCCTTTTCCTCTCCAGAAACAAGTTCATCATATTTCAAGTGGCACTTGGAGAAGTGTAAAAGGATCTTATACTTTTGGTCCCGTGATCTTCTGAAATTGAGGTGAGAAGAGTAATGTCTTGAGCATGTGATGGTGATACAAGGAAAACTGGCCCTATCATAAGGCGGAGGGAGGAAATTGCTACAGGTGGCAGATACTGTGAGGTGTTACCTCCAACAGGGTGTTGGAGAACCTGCTGAGGACTGGCTAGCATAACCTAATGTCTTAAGGTAAAGGACAGGATGCTTCATCATCACCTGTGATCAGGAAAGGACAAATCTATATTACTTTTTGGTCATCTTAAAATTCTATAAATACACCGTGATTCTTGAATCGCAATTGAATATTTCATCCTAGATAGGCCAGATATCACAGGAATTGCTGGACGTAATGTGAAAACTGGACAACTTAGCATAAATTTAAACAATTTCACACATGCACATTGACAAAATTAAAAGCCTCTTCTTTTGTTCTTTCCTTTTTTTTCATCTAACTTGAACTTTCATGGATTTGTATGTGCTTTTGTACTTATCTGGAGTGCACCAGCTGGAGAAAAACTAAATTAATCAATTAAACAACTGAAGCTCTTGTGATTAATCCATTAAAATGCACCCTTTACCAATAAACTATTAAAGATCTGTTGATGACTTTAGACAATTATCTCTCTTGGCTTAAGTTAATTAGAGCATTTCAGTGTAACTGAAACTTCTAGGGCCTTAAGTATCCATTTTTGAATAACCACACTTCCATTCAGTCTTACAGGACCTCTTGTCATTATCTTCCAACACATCTTGCATATTCTATTCTAAAGATTCCTCCAATCTTCTGAAGAAGGTTTGGTAGCCCACACAAAGGCAATAGGGTGTATTAATAGTTCATTTTGCTGATGGAACAACACTTAATAATTATTCCAAAGCAATCAACAGAATGAAAGTTCAAATAACCTTCCAATAATGTTCCAATAACCTTTGGTCACCACAATGTAAAAAAGATGTTGAGATTCTAGAAAGAGGGCAGAGAAGAGCAACAAAGATGATTAGAGGACTGGAGGCTAAAACATATGAAGAACGATTGCTGGAATTGGATATGGCTAGTTTAATGAAAAGAAGGACCAGGGGTGACATGATAGCAGCTTTCCGATATCTAAGGGGCTGCCACAAATGAGAGAGGATCAACCTATTCTCCAAAGCACCAGAAGGCAGAACAAGAAGCAATGGATGGAAACTAATCAAGGAGAGAAGCAACTTAGAACTAAGGAGAAATTTCCTGACAGTTAGAACAATTAACTAGTGGAACAACTTGACTCCAGAAGTTGTAAATGTTCCAACACTGGAAGTTTTTAAGAAGAGATTGGACAACCATTTGTCTGAAATGGTGTAGGGTTTCCTGCTTCAGCAGCGGGTTGGACTAGAAGACCTCCAAGGTTCCTTCCAACTCTGTTATTCCATTAATAATGCTCAAAAAGAATTCTAAATCTAATATCTAAGTGCAAGATGATATATTGCTTCACATTGATATATAAAATGTGCATGAACCCACTTTTCTTTTTTCAAGGCAAAAAGGTTTACATATATATATATTATAGCCTCTACTTTACAGATAATTTATCAATTAATAATAAACCAGACCACTTGTTTGTGTGGCCCAGTTTCTGGCATGCTGTGACCCAGTTCTGGTCCATAGACTGAGGGGGTTGGGGACCGCTGGAATAGAAGACAAAGAACTGGAGAAGATCACAAATTGTCAAAATTGAAACTGGAAGATTATGGCATAAAGTAGCCGTGGTTGTCCCAGTGATTATTGGTACACTGGGTGCCAGACCAAAAAATCTCGTACATATTACTTAGAAAATCTGTGGATTGACATAATTTCCGTCTTTCAATTACAAAAGGCTACACTGCTTGGATCCGCACATATATTGCATCAATACTTTACGTCATCCTAGGTCCGTGATGGCAAATCTATATCACGCGTGCCACAGGTGGCATGCAGAGCCCTCTGTGCGGGCGGGTGAACTGTCGCCCAACTCAGCTTGACAGCGCATGTGCGCGCGCCTCCCGCCGGCCAGCTGATTTTCATGTCTCTGGTGTGGGGGCGCGATGCATGCAGGAGATGCGTGCATATGCATGGGGGGGGGGTCATAAGCGTATTTATTTATTTATTTATTTATTTATTTATTTATTTATTTATTTTTTTATTTGGTTAAATTTTTATACCGCCCTTCTCCTTGTGGACCCAGGACAGTGAACAGCCAACTAAAAACACTGTACACAAAAGTTAAGATAAGTTTTCAAATAATTTAAATAAAATTTGGCCCATAATTTAAAAACAATTCGAATTTAAAATCGGTATCAAAACTTTAAAACCAAGACATGGGGTCAGGCCAGCTCAGCTAACTGGAAGAAATGAGTTTTAAGGGCCCGACAAAAGGTCCGGAGATCTGGGATCACTCGTATCTCTGGGGGGAGATCATTCCAGAGGGTAGGGGCCACCACAGAGAAGGCTCTCCCCCTGGGGATCGCCAGCCAACATTGTCTGGCTGACGGCACCCTGAGGAGGCCCTCTCTGTGGGAGCGAACTGGCCGGTGGGAGGCAATTGGTGGCAGGAGGCGGTCCCGTAAATACCCCGGCCTTAAGCCATGGTCCGCTTTAAAGGTAGTCACCCACACCTTGAAGCGCACCCGGAAGTCCACCAGAAGCCAATGCAGCTCACGCAGGAGAGGTGTCACATGGGAGCGCCCTGTCGCTCCCATAATCCCCCGCACGGCCGCATTCTGCACTAGTTGGAGCCTCCGGGTGCACCCCAAGGGGAGCCCCATGTAGAGAACGTTACAGTAGTCCAGGCGAGAAGTGACGAGTGCTTGAGTGACCGTGCGTAAGGAGTCGCGATCAAGAAAGGGACGCAACTGGCGTATCAGGCGAACCTGATAGAAAGCCCCCGTGGCCACGGCCGTCAAATAAGTTGATAAAAATAAGATCGCCAACATGATCATCAACGTCCAATGATGGATATGGAAGAAGAAGGAGGAGGAGGAGGATTCATATCTTAACAACAATGCGTAAGGAGTCCCAATCTAGAAAGGGGCGCAACTGGCGCAACTGGCATATCAGGCGAACCTGATAGAAAGCCCCCTTGGCCATGGCCTTCGTATGCTCTTCTAAAGACAGCCGTGAGTCCAGGAGGACACCGAAGTTGCGAGCCCTCTCTGTGGGGGCCAGTGATTCGCCCCCAATAACCAACAATGGCGCCAGCTGGCTATACTGGGACACCGGCAACCACAGTCACTCTGTCTTGGAAGGGTTGAGTCGAAGCCTGTTTCTCCCCATCCAGACCCGCACGGCCTCCAGGCACTGGGACATCACTTCCAAGGCATCTTTGGGATGGTCTGGGATGGTATGTGGAGGGGTGGAGGTCAGGCGCACATGTGCAGGGGTGAGGGGAGCACGGAGGGAAACAGCGCCTCCTCATACCAAAACGGGCTGCAGGGATGGAAGCATGCCCCCCCCGACCTGTTTTTGGTCCCCAGGAGGCTCAGGGAAGCCTACTAGGCCCAAAAGGGGTCACGAGGGTCGTGCACGCATGCGAGGGGGCAGGGGTAGCGCGGGGAGGCGCAGGCGCATGTGCGGGGGCAGGGCAAGTGGGGGCATTGCATCATGGCAATTAAGTTTGGAGACCCCTGATATAAGTTATCCACAGGAGGGCATTAAGAAAGCGTATATTTCATTGATTATTTATTTAAAACATTTATTTAAAACATTTATAAAGCCACCCATCTTATCATCAATTTGGACAGTTATAGAGATATAGGTAAAGACATTGGAACAACTTGCCTGCAGAAGTTGTGAATGCTCCAACACCGGAAGATTTTAAGAAGATGTTGGGTAACCATTTGTCTGAAGTGGTGTAGGATTTCCTGCCTAAGCAGGGGGTTGGACTAGAAGACCTCCAAGGTCCCTTCCAACTCTGTTATTCTATTCTATTCACATTATATTTCAATACAATTGAAGCTCTACATTTTTGGCGTCATACATGTGATGTGTGTAAACCAAAAAAAGTGGGCTTTAATTACATGATCACAGTCACCATCCTGATTTTTTGAACACCCACACAAAGATTTTTTTTTATAATGAACTTTCTCCCCCCCCCCCCTCCCCCTTGGTGAAACAGAGATTTGAAAACTGAAAAATGAATTGCTATGTGAGCTTAAAGACAATTTTCATTTTCACCAATCGCAGCATGACCTAATTAGGGTATTTGGTTATAATCTGGAATGCAACAATTCCAAGCTCGTTAATGTAGGATAAAAGTGATTATTTAAGCAAGATCCCTTTTAAAATCTATGCCTTCAGAATCGGTATAGAATTCCCATCTACATTTCAGACTCAAAGAACCCAACAAGAAATGAACAAAGCTAACCAATAAAATAAAGGGGTTTTAGCCCTTCTGTGAAGGGAGATGGAGCCAAATGATATGAATTTTAAAATGTATTACTATAGATAGCCCTTAAAGCAGAATAAGAGAATGTTGGAAGAGACATTGAGGCAGGGGTGAAATCCAGCAGGTTCTGGCAGGTTCTGGAGAACTAGTAGTGGAAATTTTGAGCAGTTTGGAGAACCACCTCTGGCTGGTCCAAGAGTGGGGTGGGAATGGAGATTTTGCAATATCCTATTTATTTATTTATCTATTAGTCGCATTTCTATGCCGCCCAACTCCCTAGGGACTCTGGGCGGCTTACAGAAAAAAAATTTTCCCGTAAAATTTTTTTAAAAGAGAACATTAAAAACCCATACACTCTATTCCATGGCCGGGTCTCGCAAGATCGCCGTAGCGAGATCAACGGCCCCAGGCCTGCTGGAAAAGCCAGGTCTTCACCGCTTCCCGGAAGGCCAATAGGGTGGGGGCAGTCCGGACCTCAGGAGGTAATTGGTTCCAGAGAGCCGGGGCAGCCACAGAGAAGCCCCTCTCCCATGAGCCCGCCAACTGACATTGTTTAGCTGACGGGACCCGGAGGAGACCAGCTCTGTGAGATCTTACCGGTCGATGGGAGCTATGCGGTAGAAGGCGATCTCGAAGATAGCCTGGCCCTGAGCCATGTAGGGCTTTAAAGGTAATAACCAACACCTTGAATTGCGTCCGGAGACCGATAGGGAGCCAGTGCAGCTCGCAGAGAATTGGTGTAATGTGGATGTATCTAGGTGTACCCACAATAGCTCGCGCAGCTGCATTCTGGACCAACTGTAGTCTCCGAACACTTTTCAGGGGTAGCCCTATGTAGACCGTGTTGTAATAATCCAACCATGAGGTGACAAGGGCATGAGTGACTGTGAGGAGAGCCTCCTGATCCAGATAGGGTCCTTCCCCTGGAGTAGGGTGGGAATGGGGATTTTGCAGTATCCTTCTCCTGCCACACCCACCAAGCCATGCCCACCAAGCCACACCATGCCCACCAAGCCACACCCACAGAGCCAGTAGTAAAAAAAATTGGATTTCACCACCGCATTGAAGCTCTACTAGTCCAACCCCCTACTCAAGCAGGAGATCCTAGACTATTTCAAACAAATCTTTGTCAATCTCTTCTTAAAAACCTCTGGTGTTGGGCTGCCGAATGGGGTACCCTTAAATACTGCTCTTTGTTGTTATCCAGCTTCCCATCAGACATGAGTGTTTTATTCTTGAATTACACTTTTTATTCAAATAAACAAACCCAATGGAGAACTGGCTTGATACTATAGTCAAAATCCTCTCCCCCTTCCTCCCCCTCCCAAAAAAATCCTACAGCTATTTGTGAAATAAAAATATGGATGGATTCAGCTCAGTGTTATGTTTGGAAGTGACCCTTCTCTCACACACACCAGAGCCTTGGTGGCGCAGCAGACTAAAGTGCTGTTAAATAGCACCAGCTGTCTGCAATTACTGCAAGTTCAAATCTCACCAGGCTCAAGGTTGACTCAGCCTTCCATCCTTCCAAGGTAGGTAAAATGAGGACCTGGATTGTGGGGGCAATAAGCTGACTTTGTATAAAAAAGAACACTGCTTAGGGAGAACCGAAAGCCCTACTAAGCAGGTATATACAAAAATATGAAGGCTATTGCTTAACGCATTGTAAGCTGTCCTGAGTCTCCGGAGAAGGGCAGCATATAAATTGAACCAATAAATAAATAAATAAACAAACAAACAAACAAACAAACACACAAAACGGTACTTTAAAGTGTCCATTTACTTTTTAATAAATAGGCGTTTATCCGATAACAGACATTTTGTGAATACCAAAACCTGATCTGTGGCAACCCTTTTGTGAAAGCAACCTTGGTATTTATTTATTTGTTAAATTTATATACTGCCTCACTTCCAATGATTCTGGGTGGTTATATCTCAACATTCCAAATATTTATAGGCCAAAAAGAACAATGATGGCTGACCTATTTGGACTGCAAACATTGGAGTGGCCGCTAGCGGCCAGTAAAGAATACTTGGAACATCTTCGCTGGCATCTAGTGGACATCGGGATAAATGCAATCATTATATTTAATGCATTGCTTCGCATGTGTCTTATACTACAGGGTAATATATAAAGCTATATATAATTCTCATCAGTACTCATTACTTATTAGATTACCAGCGCTCTTATCTCTGAAATTGCTTGTTCCTAAACTTTTCTTTTTCAAATACTCAATTTGAATAATTTATCTTGAATTTTTCAAAGTCAAATCTTGGAAGCTCTGGGCAATGTCCCATCAACTTGTCCCATTAAACAAGACAGAGTCTTTTCATTGGTGGTACCAAGATCCTCAACTTCAAGCTAGGAAAGGATTCAACAGACTCTCTCATTGTCCGTCTGCAAACAATTTGCAAAGACTTATTACTTTAGTTAATGTATGTTCCAGTGTTGAGGAATAGTGTGATGTTATGTTGCTTTCAATATTAAGAAAACTAAGATCATGGCATCTGGCTCTCTCAATTCCTGACAAATAGATGGGGAAGAAATGGAGGTAGTGACAGATTTTATTTTCCTGGGCTCCAGGATCATTGCAGATGGGGACTGCAGCCAAGAAATTAAAAGACGCTTGCTCTTGGGGAGGAAAGCTGTGGCAAATGTAGACAGGATACTAAAAAGCAGAGATATCATCCTGCCAACAAAAGAGTGTATAGTCAATGTATGGCTGTAATGTATGGCTGTGAAAGTTGGACCATAAGAAAGACTGAGTGCCAAAGACTTGAGGCCTTTGAACTATGGTGCTGGATAAGACTTCTGCAAGTCCCTTGAACTGCAAGGTGATCAAAACGGTCAGTCCTAGAGAAGATCAACCCTGACTGCTCTTTAGAAGGCCAGATCCCGGAGATGAAACTCAAATACTTTGGCCACCTAATGAGAAGGAGAAGAGCCTAATGCTGGGAAAGATTGAGGGTAAAAGAAGAAGGGGATGACAGAGAACGAGGTGACTGGATGGAGTCACTGAAGCAGTCGGCGTGAGTTTAAATGGACTCCAGAGGATGGTAGAGGACAGGAAGGCCTGGAGGAATGTTGTCCATGGGGTAACGATGGGTCGGACATGACTTCGCAACTAACAACAACAACAACAACGTTGCTTTCTGTTAGCATTCCATCTATTGTCCCTTGGCTGCTGTACTTGATTTCTTTCAACTTTTCCTCTTTTTTAAAAAATTGTGTTTCTTCAATGTTCATTCTCAGCAACTATTGCTGAGAATATTTTAGGGACTATAAAATAGTCAAATATTGACTATTTTAGGGACAAGGAAGACATTCTTATCACAGCGGTCAAATATACCATCCTTATTAAAAGGCGTAAGATTTAATGAGCTACAGCTCACTTCATCAGAGGCATGGAGTGGCTATATCAGTATAGGATTTAAACTGAGATGAACTAAGCAAGGGTAGAAGAGAAGGCAGATAACATTTACATATGAGACAGTATCTTATCCACTAACATGTGTCATGTCTTAAAAATGTATTTTTAAGAACTTGTGCTGCATGTCAGTTCAGCAACCTCTTGCTCACCATTGTACTTAGTCCTCTTTCCCTAAAACTGTCACCTTGAGGTCTGTTGTCGAATGTCCCAGGATGTTGAAATGTACTAATGCAGGGGTGTCAAACTCAAGGCCCAGGGGCTGGATCCACCCTGCGGGGTGCTTAGATCTGGCCCGCGGAGCTACCCCAGAAGCAGCAAAGGACCAGCCTGTGGTGCTTATGCCAGTGAAAACAGAGCTCGGGAGGGCCACATGTGCCCCCCCAAGCTCCGTTTTCACTGGCAGATGGTTGCAGGAGGCCGTCACAGCCGGAAACAGAGCTCACTAGGGCCGTGTGTGTCCCTCAACCCTGATGTGTCCCTCAATGAAATCGAGTTTGACCCCCCTGTTCTAATGCTACTCTGACCTTGTTTTAAGTCTGAAGGTCTGATGTCAGACTTGTGTCCATTAATTTGTTTGCACAAAGTTTATTCTGCTGTTCCTATGCAGAGTCCATCTGGCCACTATAATCCAATAGAGCCCTGGTGGCGCAGCAGACTAAAGCACTGTTATTAACATCAGCTGCCTGTAATTACTGGGCCTGGCCAACTTGATGTCACTCACGTCGAGGGGAACCTTGCCGCCCTCTACTTGCCCCTCCCCTCCCACCCACTCCTTGCCTGCCCGTCCAAGCTCCTTAGGGCCCCAACAGGAAGCAATTGTTGGAGCTAAGCAGCCACCATGAGAAAGAGTTGGCAAAACAGCTGGCTCAGTTCAAATTGGATCTGGCTGAGAAGGAGGCTCAGCAGAAGCACCTCACTGAGGACTACGAGCATAGGCTTTCCAAGCAGAGGGAAGACCTGCGGGAGTACAAGGCCAGGTACCGGCGCCTGGAGGCTCAGGGGGCTGAGATGGTCAGCCAGTTCCAGGCCACGAGGCAGTCCCACTGGAACGAGGCCCTCCGGTTCTTCACCACCAGCGGCATTTCCCTCCAGCTTTCGCCCAAAGCCCCACACCAGGAGGCCGAAGCAGACCCCAAGTCAGAATTTCTTCCCCCCTCCGACCCACACAAAAAGACCCCGAAGGGGGAGACTCTCCGCAGCAACGCAAACATTCATTGAACGTATCTGGCCCAGGGGCCGTAGTTTGAGGACCCCTGATTTAGTGCAATATAAAAAATGCAAATAATTTTTCTGCGGACCACCAAAATTTTCTCACGGACCACCAGTTGGTGACCGCTGCTCCAATGTACACAAGATCTCTTCTAGATAAAGTGGGGAAGAAGAGATATAAGACCAGGTGTACATGGTGGAACTTCATTTCGTTCCACACTTTCACTTCCATCATGTATCTGCAGAATAATCATCTTGTGATTATACATGAGAACAATCAACCCATGGAACAGAAGTTGCCTTCGGAAGTTGTGGGAGCTTCATCACTTGAGACTTTCAAGAAAACATTGGACTGCCATTTGTCAGAAATGGTGTAGGGTCTCCTGCTTGAGCGGGGGGTTGGATTAGATGACCTATAAGGTCCCTTCCAACTCTGTTAATCTGTATTTCATTCTCCTTCAAGTCAAGCTCAGCTCCTGGCAACTAGAGGAACAGGGTAGTTCTCTAAAAATGTGAAAAGGGTCTGCGATTGTGATTGTTTTGGATGTGTCTTTGATTTCCCTGCCTTGTCTATAATCCTGGGACTCCATTGTGGTTTCCTCCTAAAGCCTATGATTATAATCTTATGTTGGGTTTAAAGTAACCTCAGAAAAATCTTACCATGATTTATAATGGGTTTTCTGGACCGAAGAACCAAATTGCTTCTTAATTGATGTCCTAAAGGAGAGGACCACACTACCTCAGGATAAAAGGTAGTTTCGAAAAATTGATTTCACTCCAATGTCATTTACATTTAATCAAAATTAAATATAGATAATACGATTGCTCTCTCTAATCATGTATTTAATCATCCCCCCCTCTGTCACATTATAAATTAAACTTTTGTAACTACGTTTGGAGGTCTCTGATGATCGCAGCCCAGGATCTCAGATTGTATACCCCCAATCTCAAAATTACTGGTTTTCAAAAAGTGTTTCATACAATCATCAACAATGATTAACAAAGCCAGATTGCTCTTTTTGCAAGAAAATCTTCTTTGTCCTAAACCAGCCTAAGTCACCCAGAGTTACCCTGTGGTAAGATGGGTGGCCGATAGATTTGACAAATAGATAGACAGAGATGATAGATGATAGATAGATAGATAGATAGATAGATAGATAGATAGATAGATAGATAGATAGATAGATAGATAGAAGAGAGAGAGAAAAAAAGAAAGATGAGAGATGAGAGAGAGCGATAGATGATAGATGATAGATGATAGATGATAGATGATAGATGATAGATGATAGATGATAGATGATAGATGATAAATGATAGATAAATAAATAGATAGATAGATAGATAGATAGATAGACAGATAGACAGATAGACAGATAGACTGATAGATAGAAGAAAGAGAGAGAGAGAGAAAGATGAGAGATAGATAGATAGATAGAAGAGAGAGAAAAAGAAAGATGATAGATGAGAGAGAGAGAGAGATGATAGATGATAGATGATAGATGATAGATGATAAATGATAGATAGATAGATAGACAGACAGATAGATAGAAGAAAGAGAGAGAGAGAAAAAGAAAGATGATAGATAGATAGATAGATAGATAGATAGATAGATAGATAGAT
>WNWU01000019.1:1054070-1070899 GCA_012654045.1 Ptyas mucosa | reverse complement strand
GAAGAAGAAGAAGAAGAAGAAGAAGAAGAAGAAGAAGAAGAAGAAGAGTAGTAGTAGTAGTAGTAGAAGTCATGGAGTCAAGAAAGCTTCTGCTGTCGTCCTTGAAACTCTCCTGAAAAATTCTTAAAGTGAATATAAGGAGAAAACCAGAGACTTTACTTTTGGGTTTAATGGAAAAAGACCTGGAAAAATAAATTAGGAACTTTGATGTTATATATGTTGATGGCAGAAAGAGTACTTTATGCACAGAAATAGAAGGTCACCTCGATCCTCACAATGGATGAATGGTTGCAAAAACCGATGGAGTTAGAAGAGATGGCTAAATTAACTGTTTTGATCAAAGAAAAAAAAATACGAATACTTTTATTTCCACTTGGAAACCGCTTCTGGACTTTGTTCTTGAGGTGGAAAAAATGAAACTTTAATTTAGGGTTTTACCGATTAGATAGATTTGTTGTCATAGAAATGGCTAGTTTAAACTATGATGTAAAAGTCCAAAAGTTGAGGTTTGATGTTAATGCCTTATTCTACTGCACCAAAGGGAGTCGGAAGTCAATGCCTTTTTTTTCCTTTTTCCCTTTTTCTTTCCCCCACTTTCCCCTTCCCTTTCCCCTTCCCTATTTTCCCTACTGTTTACTTTTGTATTTTCTTTGTGTGCTATATTATAAACTAATAAAAACTGTTATATATAAAAAAGAAACTCTCCTGAAAAATGTTGTAACTTCAGGAGAACTCTAAATACAGTTGTAGAAGAGCCAGTCTGTTCTACTGGTTAAGGCGCCAGTCTAGAAACCAGGAGAGTGTGAGTTCTAGTCCCTTTTTAGGCATGAGAAGCTGCCTGGGTGACTTTGATCACCTCACAGTAGTGGTTTGCAAGAACTGGTAGTAAAACCGGCAGGAGGCTCCACCCACCAATCTGGACATCATCATCGGTGATCTGCGCATGTGCAGAAGTGCACTCCTGATGCAAACCGGTAGTAAAAGTAAGTAGAACCCACCCCTGCCTCACAGGGTTGTGGTTGTGGGGGAAAATAGGAAGAGGAAGGAATATCAGGTGCATTCACCACCTTGAGTTACTTGCAAAGATAATAAAGGTGGAGTAAAAAACATCTAACCAATAAAACAAATGAATAAAAACCATTGCAAGATGTCTAAAACAGGGATCTCCAAAGTTGGCAACTTTAAGATTTGTGGACTTCAAGTCTCAGCATTCCTTAGCCAGCCATGCTGAGGAATGCTGGGAGTCGAAGTCCACAAACCTTAAAGTTGCCAGCTTTGAAGCATGTAGAATGTGGCTTCTGGAATTCTTTCCACCTCTTAATAATAGTTTTGCTCTGGAACGCACGACCAATAGGGAAGATGAAAGGTGCATAGTAAAATAGAGGAGACAGCAGCCTTCCAGATTACTCCTCAACTGTCCCTCACATAAGGATCCACTGGGAAAGTTTTCCTGAAGTGGAATCCACTCAGTGGTGAAATGTAAAATTTGTTACTACCGGTTCTGTGGGCGTGGCTTGGTGGGGGGGGGGTTAATGTGACTGAGTGGGCGTGGCCAACTTTTTTTAAAAAAACTTTTAAAACCATTGTTTCTACAACCTCTTCAGTTTTAAAATGCTTTTAAAAGCCTCTGACGATCAGGCAACTCAGCTGGGATCATCAGAGCCTTTTAAAAACATTCTTTCTACAACCTCTTCGGCCAAAGAGGTTGTAGAAAAAATGCTTTTGAAAGCCTCTGACGATCCCAGCTGAGCCGTGTGATCGTCAGAGGCTTTTTTTTTTTTACTTTTAAAAGCATTTTTTTCGGCCGAAGAGGTTGTAGAAAAAATGCTTTTGAAAATAAAAAAAAAGCCTCTGATGATTGTGTGGCTCAGCTGGGCATGGGGGTGGGGGAGCCAAGGATTTTTGCTACTGGTTCTCCGTACCACCCACCGCCATCACTACCGGATCGGGCGATCCGGTCTAAACCGGGAGCATTTCACCCCTGAATCCACTCCGTTTTCAAACTTCATCTTTCTTTCTCTAGCTTCTTCTGCCACATGAAATTTGGTCTCATTTTTTAAAACTTCAGAAGAGTTTATTAAACTCTAGATAGGCACAATAGCTGTAATAAAGTTTAGATAGTTGCCACCTGCTCCACTCAGTATAAAACAGAATGCAATGTGACAGAAGTTTAGACACACAAATTAACGCCACTGACTTATTCCAAGGTAAATATATATAAGAATGCAGCCATGTGCTCACTGCCATGTGTGCTAGGCTACAGCTTTGATGTGGTTGGCATACTTACACTGAAGTGTTTAGTAAATTTCATTTACAAAAACATCTCCCTGCAAGCCTGCTGTTTTCTTTTCTTCTTTTCTAACAGCATACAAACATAATTATAGGTTTGCTGGATCAGGCAAGGCCCACCATTTTGTTCCTTGGTAGCCAACTAAACATCCCTTAGAAATTTACAAGCAGGAGGTGAAGACATATCGTTCTCTTAGAGTTACCTGTCAATATCGCTATGTACACCAGACGATGAAATCAACTCCACAAGAAGACCAAAAGTACTTTTTATTGAGATTGGCTGTCATAACAAAAGCTTACCAGTCTCATTGTGCTGTAGCTCCTTCTCCTTCTCCTTCTTAGAGTTTAGTGAATTAAAGAAGGCTCTTTCTGAATCACTTTGTGTCAGGTGCGAAGAATTGGGACCACACATTACGTTCCAGTTGAGAAGGGTTTTTTGTTCATGCCTATTCATAAGAATATAGTCAAGTAATTGTCAGCACTAAATTGACACTAGATAGGTGTCAACAGAATTTTTAAAAAGGATTGAATTTGGACATTTGTGGAAATGTAATGATTCTAAGCTGATGACTTGCTTGACTCCCTCAGCCCCCACCCACAGGCTCTGCCTGCTCTTCTATTATACTTTGGAATGTCATCTGAATAGTTTGGATTTTTTTTTTATCAGCTACTTTTGCCTAGACAACTAGCTCAGCACATCTCTATCAATGTCATCTTTCTCATTCTTATTGAATAATAGTTATTTTATTATATCTTATTCTTATGAAGAACGGTTGCAGGATTTGGGTTTGGCTAGTCTAGAGAAAAGAAGGGCTAGGGGGGACTTGATAGCAGTATTCCAGTATTTGAGGGGAAGCCACAAAGAGGAAGGGGTCAATATATTTTCCAAAGCACCAGAAGGCAAGACAAGAAACAATGGATGGAAACTAATCAAAGAGGAAAGCAACCCAAAACGAAGGAGAAACTTAATAACAGTGAGAAACCATTAACCAATGGGACAGCTTTGCCTTCAGAAATTGTGGGTGCTTCATCCCTGGAGATTTTTAAGAAGAGCCAGGAAAGTCACTTGTCTGAAATGTTATAGGGCTGCGTTGGTGAACCTATGGCACAAGTAGGCCTCTCTGCCAGCACGTGAGCCCTCGCCCCACCTGAGCTCTGTGCCTGCACCTCCCGCCAGCCACCTGATTTTCAGGTCCCTGCAGTGCTGTTGTTTAATCAAAATGCAGTTAAAACACTATACAAGCTGTCGAGAATATAACTATATGCATCCAACAGGATAGAGGTAAATCCTAGAGAGGTAGGAAATGCTTCACTGAACAATGGAGATGAATGCTAGAGGAGAATAAAGCTGCAGACAAGGCAGACATAACACCTGTAACAGCGTAGGCATGCACGTGGGGGGGGGGGGGGGGGGGGGGGGGAAGGAGCGCAGGTGGGGCAGTGCACCTCCCTGCATACACACCTGCATCCCGTTTTTGGTACCAGGAGGCTTCAGGTAGGCTTGCTAGGCCCAAAATGGGGCGAGGGAGGGTTGCGCATGCATGCGTGGGGGGTGGGTGGAGCACGCGGGGGTGGCGCGTACATGCGCAGGGAGGGTGTCGTGGACGCATTGTATTATGGGTGTGGCCACGCACACGCACGCTTTCGGCACGCAAGGACAAAATGGTTAGCCATCACTGCCTTATACCATCCCAATCAAATGGTTGTCCAGCTTATTTATGAAAAAAAAAACTCCACTGATGGATCACCCACAATTCTGGGAGGCAAGCTTTTTTTTTTTTAATTTGATTTATATGCTGCCCTTCTCCGGAGACTCAGGGCGGCTTACAATGTGCTAAGCAATAGCCTTCATACTTTTGTATATTTATACAAAGTCAGCTTATTGCCTCCACAAACTGGGTCCTCATTTTACCCACCTTAGAAAGGATGGAAGGCTGAGTCAACCTTGAGCCTTGGTGAGATTCGAACCTGCAATAATTGCAGGCAGCTGATGTTAATAACAGGGCTTTAGACCACTGTACTATCCAAGGCTATTCATTCCATTGATATTGTTTTCACTGTCAAAACATTTCTCCTTACTTCTAGGTTGGATCTCTCTTTAACAAGCTTCCCCTTGGATGTTGGCTGACATGGCAAATGAAATGTGAGCTCACCAAGAAGAACAACAGAGAAAGCAACAGCAGCATCAGGTAGCTGCTTCTATCTCTTTTTTACCACTGATGTTCCTGAATCATCATGTTCTAGAAGTAAGACTTTAGATATGTCTTTCCTGGTGATCGGTGTTGACTAGTTTTTATCTTTCCTTACCATTCTCCTTTTCAAATACTGAAGGGATGAAAGAGAAAGAACAGACACACAAACATCTCAGCAAACAACAAATCTCTTGGCAACGGGAAAAAACCCTATAAGTAATCTGGACATCACAAAATCTTTTTTGTTTCATAAAACATTTGGAACCTTGTTGCCCATTGACAAAATATGTGACTTATTCCAATTTACTGCAGAAATCAGAATACATACAACTGAGCCCAAAATAATATGTTGCTAAATGAGACAGTTGTTTTGAGTTTGGCCCCATGTTATGACCTTTCTTGCCAGAGTTGTTAAGTGAATCTGGCTTCCTGCAACTGTCCTAAATATGAGACAAGTTGCCAAGCACCCAAATTTTTGATCTGATTCAAATTTTGATTTTGAATTCTGAGAGTTGAAGTCCACCAATCTTAACGTTACCAAATTTGGACAAGCTTTAGGCCTCAAAGACCAATCTTTTTTAAAAAAACAAAAAACTATATTCCTCTGTATCAGTAGCTAAAAGGTTCTGGACAAAAGTACGACAATGGCTCTGTGAAATGTTAGAGCAAGATGTAATTTTATCTCCAGAACTCTTCCTTTTAGGTATAGTGGGTGATGGCCTAAAAAATAATAAAACCCAGCTTATAACCCAAGTATTAACTGCGGCTAGATTGGTATTTGCGAAATCCTGGAAGAGTCAAACTCAACCCCCAGAAGAAACGTTAATAAACAAAATATTAGAGTGTGCAGAAATGGCAGTTAACGAGCCTGCTAATGGATGATGAGATATCTAAATACTATGAAGTATGGGAAAATTGGTATAAATGGCTAGATAACAGAAAAAGACGATGATCTGTTTCTTTTTGTGAATAGATACTGTGAAACATGACTATGTACTTATAGAATGCAAATATAATGATGGGAAAATGATAGTTTAAGACAAGGTAGATCAGATACATGATATTTAATTTATAAGAACACTGTACCTCCGGATAACAAAGAGACTTTGTAAATTTTTTTTAGTTTTCTTTTAATTTTGAAACTTAATAAAGTATTTAAAAAAAAATAAAATAAAATAAAAGACACTCAGAAAAACCAATTAAGTCTTGCTTACGGGTATCAAGAATATTCTTATAAGCAGGAAGGAGCATAATTTACTTGCTTTCTTTTATGGGAAAAGCGCAAATGGAAATTTATTTTCATCTCTTGCCACGCTTAAAAATGTTTTGTGAATCTGAAACACCCATGTGCTTAGAACATGTGCCATTGTGCCACTTTTGTCACATTTTAGGGAAAAACCAGGGGTGAAATGCTCCCAGTTCACACCGGATCGCCCTATCCGATAGCGATGGCGGCAGGTGGTTCGGAGAACCGGTAGCAAAAATCCCTGCGCCGCCCCCCCCCCCAATGCCCAGCTGAGCCGCACAATCATCAGAGGCTTTTTTTTTTACTTTTAAAAGCATTTTTTCTACAACCTCTTCCAATGAAAAAATGCTTTTAAAAGTAAAAAAAAAAGCCTCTGAGGATCGCGCGGCTCAGCTGGGATCGTCAAGAGGCTTTTCAAAGCATTTTTTTCTGCAACCTCTTGGCCAAAGAGGTGGTAAAAAGAATGCTTTGAAAAGTCTCTGACGATCCCAGCTGAGTTGCCTGATTGGCAGAGAAGTTTTTCAAAGCATTAGAAAAAATGCTTTGAAAAGTTTAAAAAAAAAAAGTTGGCCACGCCCACCCAGTCACATTACACCCCCCCCACCAAGCCACGCCCACAGAACCAGTAGTAACAAATTTTACATTTCACCCCTGGAGAAAACCCTCTTTAAGATGCAAGGAAGCATCCTTTAATATGGGTACACTGAAGCGTGGTTTAGATATCTTGAACCTAAATATGAGAGGGGAATTTTGCCTGAAATTGATCAAAAGTTGAGGTGGCCGTTTTCTGTTTCAAGGGAAAGCCACATGGTTGTGTGAATCAGCTTGCAGGCGCCACTTTGTCCTTGTCGCTGAATTCCAAATCTTACACATGAAAACCTGATCTTACAGAGTTTGTAAACTGCACCTTTAATACAATGAGAAATAAAAGGGTTAGATTCCTAGCCTGAAAGAAAATTTCCAGAGAACCTACAGCCAAGAGGATCCCCTTGGGAGATCTGGTGTCCCACACTTTAAAATACAAACAGGTAGCAAGTCAAGGTGTAAATGCCAAAGTATGGATAGATAAGGAGATGAAAAAAAAAACCTGCAGAAACTTAGCAAAAGGGACATATGACTCCGTTTTCACAGGACAAGAGAAGCCTGTTAGAAAGCAGAATTTCATATCTGACTTGCGCTATCCACACCTGGTAACAAACTACGTCGATAAGTATCA
Organism: Ptyas mucosa; assembly: GCA_012654045.1. Lineage (NCBI taxonomy): Eukaryota > Metazoa > Chordata > Lepidosauria > Squamata > Colubridae > Ptyas > Ptyas mucosa. The sequence goes on along the minus strand of WNWU01000019.1, from coordinate 1,063,956 downwards.
TGAGAGCGCCAAATAAAATGGGGCAATTTAAGAAACAACGGCCAGATGGAGTTATATCTGACAAAATGGCAACGGATCAAAGGGAGAGATGAAATCCAAAACAAGTAGGAATAACCTAGATGGGGAAAAAAAATAATGTGGGGGCAACCAGCACATTTGTATTTAAAGCTACACGTACATAAACCTGCTTTCATCAAATGTATGGAATGGCTTCAGAAAAGGGACGCATGTACCACCTTTCTGTTTGCTTCTGTTCCCCAAGGCAAGTGAGATCCCAAAAGAAGGATTTCCTGAGCTCCTATTTTCTGTGCTATGTCTCAGAGGACATGCCAAAACAATTACGGAAGAGTGTCTATGGAGATTCTCAATCATCCAGGGATGGGCTTCAAAAATTTCAGCAAGGGGTTGTCTGCCTGGTTGCTGAGTGGGTGTGGCCATGGTGCACGCGGCCTAGTCTGCCTCCTGCACCACGGGGGGTGGGGGGTGTTTTTTCCCTCCCCGGGCTCCTGAGGCTTTCCTTGACCCTCCAGGAGGGCAAAAACAGCCTCCCCAGGCTCCGGAGGCCCTCTGGAGGCCAGAAACGGGCCCATTTCCGGCCTTCATGAACTTCCTGTAGGCCCATTTTTCACCCTCCCTGAGCCTCCACCTGCACCCTGCACTTAGCTGCATCCAAAATGGGCCACGTGGGGACTCCTGGGAGGGGCGGGGTGGGCGGAGCCAACCAGGAGTAGGATTTGGGGGTTCTCCGAACTGCACAGAATCTTAGCTAGAGGTTCTCCCGAACACCTGTGAAACCCCAGCAGCCCACCCCTGCGGTTGTCCCAAAGGTGTTTTTTCAAGAGGCCACTGGACCTTTTTTTGGTTTTTCCTTGAAGACATTTCGTTTCTCCTCCAAGAAGCGTCTTCCCTTCTTCAGAACTGAAGGGGTTTTTCTTCAAGGAAAAACCAAAAAAAGGTCCAGTGGCCTCTTGAAAAAGCACCTTTGGGACAATTACAGAACAGGTACCATGAGAAAAAGAAGGTGATAGGAATGGCAAGAGACTGTGAGATTTCGGAAGAGATGGAATGAAAAGCACAGGTTGCTTTTGGAGAGGCTAGAGAAGAGCATTGGGTCAGCATTTTCAATTGACTTCATGTTCGCTTCCAACAGTACATTCCAGAGCAGATCCCAGCTACCCAGAGATGTTGAGAGTCATGGACCATTTTTATCATTCATCATTATCATCCCTATCATTAAAGTTATCCAAATTTTGCATCCAAAAATACATATATCAGTGATATTATAACCAATGCACATTTAGTTGTTGTTTTTTTTTAAATAACAAGGTGATCCCATGTCAGGTCTTGATATCTGTTTATCATCTTCTTCTTCCATTGCTATTTTCAAACCAATGACAACTTTTATATTTGCTTCCTGTTGTTAAGATATGAATCCTCCTCCTCCTCCTCCTCCTCCTTCTTCCATATCCATCATCGGACATTGGCGATCATATTGGCAATCTTATTTTTATCAACAGCTGCATGAAAAAGTACTGCTGAATTTTGGCCAAACCAGTCCTTTAGATTTTGAAACCATGATGTTCTTCTTCTGCCTGGACCTCATTTGCCTTCAATCTTTCCCTGGAGGATTAAGTGAAGTATGCCATATTTTTCCAGGTGGCACATCATATTCTAACTTTCGCTTTTTAATGGTTTTGATTATTTCCCTTGCCTTTCCCAGGTGGCTTATCACCCCCTCATTTCTGATTTATCTACTAGTCTGGGGTTTTTTTTTAATGTACTGACCATGTAAGACTTCCTTGCATATTTTTTTTGTCTATTCTTCATTTGCTTTTTTTTTGGGCAGGCCAATTTGGTGTCTCTGCTGTTTAGTGAGCTTCATGGTATACTAGTTTCAGTGCACTTTCTTCACTGTCCTTCAGATATTCTTCCAATGCCTTTTTTCTTCTTCAGCTTAATAAATAAATAAATAACTTTATTGTCATTGTACATGTATACGCGTACACATACAGTACAGTATACATGTACAGACAACGAAATTCACTTAACACCCAAAGACCAGGTCAACACACATAATAATCCCCAAACACCCCACCCACCCACCACAATTCTCCACCCTTAAACCACCCAAACATCCACACAACAGACCAAGTAATGCTGTCCAACAGCTCACTGACGGTGGCCCTTTAGTTCATTATTGAGTGCAATTATAGCTCTGGGGAAAAAACTATTCAGAAAACGTGTGGTCTGAGTTTTAATTGTTCTGTATCTTCTGCCAGAAGGCAACAGTCCAAAAAGATTGTAAGCAGGATGGGAAGAGTCTCTGAGAATGTTATGCAACTTCCTCAAACAGCGAGATTCGAAGATGTCGTCCAGGGCTGGTAGCTGGATTCCAATGATATTCTGGGCGGTTTTAATGATTCTCTATAGAGCTTTTTTGTCCGCTACAGAGCTGATTCCATACCATGCAAGAATGCCATATGTCAGGATACTCTCAATGGTGTTGCGATAGTAGGACAGAAGTAGATGCTGAGATAGATTTATCTTCCTGAGCATTCTCAGGAAGTACAGCCTCTTCTGGGCCTTCTTCACAAGCATGTTAGCATTCATAGTCCATGAGAGGTCCTCAGAGCTTCTGGTGTACTTGCAATATTCTATGTGCACTTGTTTCCCCTGATAAGTAGTGCTTGTCAACATCGCTGTGTGGATGAAGGGCATGATTCACTGTCTTCTGGCCCTCCTATCGAGGGCTTTCAGTACGGCTTGAGTCCAGCTCACTGTTCCAGCTGTGTATCTAATGACTGGAATTGCCCAGATGTTAAGTGCCTTGATGGTATTTCCTCCACTGAATTTGGACTTCAAGATACTCTCGTGATATATTCATTTCTAATCTTCTTGGCTTCAGTGTGCTTGACATAGTCAGCTTGAAGGATGCCCAAGTGTTTGTAGTGATTGTCATCCAGACACTTGATGTTATTTCCATAGGACATCTTCAGTTTCAGCTACTTTTTCTCCTGTTGATGGTGAGGGTGGCACATTATTGGTAAGTGTTTGGAAGAGATTCAGCCTTGGTTTTTCCTTAAGTTCAAAAGGGATGAGAAGAGCAACATAGGCAGGCTCTCAAAATTCTGTTACAATAATCTCTCTTAATAAAGCCACCTGGTCATCTTGTGGAGGCTTTTTTTCTGAGCAAGTCGGCTTTACTAGGTTGCCCACCATTTTAGCTACATGACAGCTACCAGCAGCCACTGCACTGACTCTCTCTTGCTGGAATTATCCCGTTAGGACTTCTGTTAATAGCCTACAGTAGTGGCCAAAATTGTGGAAACCTTTTGGGAAAAGTGTATTTTCTAATACTAGCTAACAACACCACTTTTTTTGGAGTAGTACCATAAAAGTATATCTCAATGGAAAAATAATTTAATCAAGAATGTAATGCAATAACTTTTATGAAGGATTTGCTATTAGAATAGCAGTTGCGGGATAAAGAAGAAAAGTGAAACACGTAGAAAAAACAAGATATACAAAAATTATCACCATAGAAAAAATGAGATATAGAAAAATTACCACCATGTCAGTTAATACTTAGTTGGGTAACCTCTAGCATGAATCATGGCCTTACAATGTCTTCCCAGGGAGTGAACCAAGTCTTTTAGTTCTGCAGCTGTTATAATGTGAAACCAAGATTGAATGATGGTTTCTATTAACTGGGTTTTATTGCTGGGTTGTTTCTGACTAGCCAGTTTCTTTAGTCGGCTCCATAGATTTTCAATTGGGTTAAGGTCTGGGCTATTCCCAGGCCATTCCAGCAGTGGAATAGGATTATCTTGAAACTCAAAACAAAACAAAACAAAAAGAAAGAAACAAAACCCTGGGGTTATTAGCCATCAAACCTCAAAAATACACTTTTTCCAAAAGGTTTCCACAATTTTGGCCACTACTGTATATAGCCTCCGAATAGCCCAGATCATGTTGTCATGTCTACAAATAGATAGAAGGCAGTCTCTAGACCAGACTCACAAGATTTGCACCCACTGTGAAAATCTATTTGCCTTCAGCCAGTGTGACACGGTCCTTGACAAGATGAATAATTAAGATTGCTAGCTATTATTTTTTTGTAAACTAACCTCAGCTTCCTATGCTACTAGGAACAGATTATTCTATAAACGAGTGCCAGTTAGTATAGTGCCGTGATGGCGAACCTATGGCACGGGTGCCACAGGTGGCACGCGGAGCCATACTGGTGGGCACGCGAGTGTTGCCCTAGCTCAGCTCCAGCGCACATGCGCGCACTGGCCAACTGATTTTCAGGCCTTCTAGTTCCACCAGAAGTTGGGAAACTGGCTGTTTCCGGCCTCCGGAAGGCCTCCGGGGGGATGGGGAAGGCTGTTTTTGCCCTCCCCAGGCTCCTAGAAAGCCTCTGGAGCCTGGGGAGGGGGAAAAACGGGCCTACTGGGCCCACCGTGCCATCGCATGCCAAAAGCAGGGGAAAGTGGGGGGGGTCACATGCGCATACGTGGGAGGGCGGGTGCATTGAATTAGGGATGCGGGCACACGCACCTGTGACCCCCCACACGACCCCTGCTTTTGGCACGTGACAGCAAAAAGGTTAGCCATCACTGGTATAGTGCTTAAGGCCTCAGTCTAGAAACCAGGAGACTGTGAGTTCTCGTCCTGCCTTAGGTACAAAGCCAACTGAGTGACCTTGTGCCAGCCACTTTCTTTCAATCCTGGAAAGGAGGCAATGCAAATCACTTTTGAAAAATTGCCAAACTGCAGGGACAATTGTAGGAATTGGCTATGCCGTGTCTAGTGAAAACAAGAACTAGGGGGGACATGATAGCAGTATTCCAGTATCTGAGGGGTTGCTATGAAGAAGAAAGGGTCAACTTATTTTCCAAAGCACCAGAAGGCAAGGCAAGAAACAATGGATGGAAATTAATCAGGGAGAGAAGCGACCTGGAATTAAGTAGAAACTTCCTAACAATGAGGACAATTAACCAGTGGAACAGCTTCTCTTCAGAAATTGTAGGGCCTTCATCACTGGAGGTTTTTAAGAAAAGACTGGATAGCCACTGGTCCAAAATTGTACAGGATCTTCTGCTTGAGGAGGAGGTTGGACTAGAAAACCTCCAAGATCCCTTCCAGCTCTATTCTGATTGATTGATTGAGAAGCCCAGGCAATTACCAGGAGTCAACCTTGCCTCAAACGATCATAACCATAATTGGAAGCCAGCTAGGAAGGTTTCAAACGACAAACACATGACTCACGAGTGCAGTGGATCATGTGGTTAGGTTGCTGGGTTGGAGGTTAGCAAGCCCTTTGTCAAGCGAACCTGGTTGAGGACATCTTTGAGGCTTCACGGTTGCCACAAAGGGAAAGGAGGGAGGAAATAGATCAGTGGTGGGTTCCTCCCGGTCCGGTCCGGTTCGGCCGAGCCGGTAACAGTGATGATATGACATCACCGAACCAGTTCTCTTTGTTCGAGAGCTGGGCCCTCCCGCCCCCTCCACACACCCCTCCACACACACCCCACATTATTCTTACTTTTTATTTGGCCCCACCCCCAATCTATTGCTGCCTCCCAGGTCCCAGCTGATCGGCTAGAAGGAAAAAAACTTTTTAAACTCTTGCTGCAGGGCTTCAAAGGGCTGCCCTACAGCTGATCAGTGTTAAAAGGCAGTGTGGTGGTAGACCGGTGCCTCCAAAAACAAATGAGTAGACCGGTACAGCTCTGCAAGCAGTTAAAAGCCTGGTAGACCAGTACCTCTGCTAAATCCTAAAGAATTGTCACATGACCATCAAGCCACACCCACAAAATAAGCCACTCCCACAGAACCAGTAGTAAAACATTTTAGAACCCACCCCTGAAATAGATAGCTGGGGATTTGTAGCCAAAACAAAAAATTTTCCTGTGGGAACCAAGGACATTCCAACAGGTGGCTGAAGAGAGGAGGAGTGGAGTAATCAAGCAACTGGCCAGCACCACTATTGGACAATGTGACTGATGACTTGGAGGAAGGGGGAACTTTTATTTTTTAATCAGGTGAAAACCGTGGGAACTTTCAGAGTTGGTTTACACCAGTTGTGCCAATATGATGTATCCAAATAAATTGTTCTGAGAGGAATCTACCTGCCTCAGAGTTTTGCTTTCTATGGATACATTATTTGGAACACTGACACCTATGTTTGAGACCTGTGTGCTGGTGTGGGGCAGGGCAAGTTCTCATCCTTCGCTCCAGCTTCTGAAGGGACATGAAAGGAGCCCCCAACTGGATATTCACCAGGCAATGATGATGTCACCATCTAATCCTTTCAACCCCAAAGTGCCAGGGGCTTCTGACATGAGCGTGCTGCGATCACATGACCCCAGGATGTTGCCATGTCATTAATACATGCTGGTTACCAAGTGCCCAAATATTGATCACACAATTGTGGCAATGCTGTGATACTTATAAGGACAAAGACTGGTCCTGAGTCACTCTTTTTCTGTTCTGCTGTAACTTTGAATGGTCACTAAACGAATGGCTGTATTACAGGGGTGGGTTCTAAATTTTTTTACTACCAGTTCTGTGGGCATGGGTTATTTTGTGGGCGTGGCTTGATGGTCATGTGACAATTATTTAGGATTTAGTAGAAGTACTGTTCTACCAGGCTTTTAACTGCTTGTAGAGCTGTACCAGTCTATCCATTTATTTTTTGCAGGCACTGGTCTACCCATTTATTTTTGCAGGCATTGGTCTACTCATGTATTTTTGCAGGCACTGGTCTACTCATTTGTTTTCTTTTAACACTGATCAGCTGTAGGGCAGCCCTTTGAAGCCCCGTAGCAAGAGTTTAAACAGTTTTTTTACCTCTAACCATCAGCTGGGACTCAGGAGGCAGCAATAGATTGGGGGTGGGGCCAAATAAAAGGTAAGAATAGCGCGGAGGGGCATGGGGGGGCACCGGGGGGCACCTGGGGGCACCAGGGGGCAGAACCAGTTCGGTGACATCATATCATCACCGCTACCGGTTCAGGAGAACCGGGCCGAACTGGGAGGAACCCACCACTGCTCTATTAGTTGCGCAACCATCGACCGTCCATTGGGCATTTCTGAGAAAACAACGTTAGTCTTCGGTGATTTCTAGAGGAAAGCAGCCCACAAAGTTCTTTTCTTTTTTGCAAGATTTTTGTTCTCACACGTGCCCTGAATTTCACAAGCGGAACTGTGTTGTAGTTTATGCAGAAGGACCTATGCTTTAAAAAAAAACAACCAAAAACAAGCTCCCGCAAAGAATTTAAAGGGCTTTCAATTTCCAGATGCTTTGAATTTTTCAAATCTTACTCAGTTCTCCAAGTGGGAATTGCAGGGTTGATTGCTAAGCACGTGGCCAAGCAATTCTACAGCAACCAGAAGGCGTGCAATGCCAAAGTCGGCACCTTTTTAGAAGCAGCGATGGAGAAATAATAACAAAAATTTTAGAAAGAGATAAGGTTGAGGTGTTTGACAAAGAAACACAGCTATGGATTCTCCTGCGGTGTGTTATTTCTCCTTTCCTCTCCTTCCTTCCACTCTTCCCCCCTGCCCCGCACTCTTAGGCCAACGACAAGCCATCATTTACATGTGTTTCTTCGTAATACACCAAAATAAGAGTAGTTTTCTTAAAATAAAAAAAAAGTACCTCCGTCTTTCCTCTGCTTGTGTTGTCAAGAGACTTTAACTGAAATATACAGCGATTTCCGACAATTACCCTGCTTGTCACACTGAGAGTGAAATAATGGCTAACATTAGGAAGATTATTTCTTTGCAATAAAATTACCTTTCATAACACATTTCTATCTAAGTGGAAATGATAGAAATCATAGATTCTATTTTCAAATGGAGAAACGGGGTGGGGGGAAAAAAGAAGAGAAGCAAGTCAACAGGATGTCTCCATATCCTCATTCAGAGACGGTGTCAGGGTTCCAAGGAATACCCCCAACGAAAGAAAACTCCGAGGCTTGAAGTTCCTCAAAATTCCATTGTATTAGAGATGTCATATTGGCACATCTGGGAAAACCCGAATCTGAAAGCTTTCAGGTTTTCCCCACCCAAAAGAAAGTCCAAGTCCCTTTCCCTGCATCCACAAATCCATCACGTGGTTCAATCCAAGCACTGTCCCAAGTGGAGATGCCTCCCAGTTCCAGCCCTCTAGGTGCAGGACAAGATGTCCTTGACTCTCTGAGAAAGGAACGTTATTATGACTACATATCACCCTGGCTCCATTCAATTCCCCCCTCCCAATTTCCCACAGTAGTCAATGTGGCAGGCCTGAAGGCCCAATGCAAAAGATGGCTTCCAGGCCTGACAGACGGTTGCTGAGAGCTACAGAAACAGGCTGGCATCCCTCCCACACACGCACACACACTAACCCTAATGAATTGTTGGCTATTCCTATATAATCTGATGCTTGAACAATGGGAAAATATGTGGACGAAGGATTTAAAATTTAGATTAAATTATAATCTATATAAGGTGATGTATCGTTGGTATTTAACACCAGATAAGTTGTCTAAGATGTACTTTATAAAGGTATGTCAAATGAATGTTGGAAGTTTTTAAAGTAAAGAAGGGACTTTTTATCATCTATGTGATAAAACAAAACAAAAAAAATGGAATATGATTCATGTTTTAAAAGAGAAAATTTTGAAAGCGGAGATAAAAATGAAACCAGAACTTATGTAAAAAGTTGTTTGAAGACATTTCCATGATCATGTGGCCAGCATGACTATACCAAAGTGGTACCTATTTATCTACTCGCATTTGCATCAGTGGTGAGTTGCCCCTGGTTCGGACCAGTTCTATAGAACCAGTAGTAAAACCGGAGGGAGGCTCTGCCCACCCACCCCAACATCATCAAAATGCTTCTGAGCATGCACAGAAGAACATGTGCATGCGAGCGAAGCAACCACGCATGTGCAGCCCCATTGCGAACCGGTAGTAAAGGTAAGTAGAACCCACCCTGATTTGCATACTTTCGAACTCCTAGGTGGGCAGGAGCTGGAGCAAGTAACGGGAGCTGATTCTCAGATCTCAAACCTGGGCTGTCAGCTTTACAGCTCACAAGCTCAGCATCTTTAAAGGCTGAGCATCGTGCCCCTGAAATGGATAAATATAAGTGGGCCTTTTTCAGAGCTCTTTGAAAGTTCTGCTGATGGATAAATTCTAAGAGTTTTTTTTTATTCTCAGATATTTTATCTTTCGTGCTTCTAGCTCTACGGAAGCAGAAACTCTTGCCCAAGTCTTCTCACCGAGTCCTTCCTCTTTATTCCAGGGAGACTTCCTTTCCTCACCTATTTCCAAATTTGAGGGACATACAGATATAGTTTAGGTATATTATCTTTTTAAGGGGCGCCGCTAACCCTTTACTTACATTTCAAGTTGCAAAATACTTTTACTAAACCATACAGCTGTGCAAAGCTCTGGCTTGGATGTCTTGTGTTATTTTTAATTTTATTTTGTTACAAGTTTGCTACAGAGCTGTGTTTGTTTATCTACTGGTGTTGTTGTTGATCAATTACTCTAATAAAGGAGTATTGCGCCAAGGAAGATGAAATGCCCTTCCTTGTTTTGGCAAGCAATGCTGAAAACAATTCTCTTCTCAAGCCAGCATCTCTGCTTATAATTTTGTTTGATTCACAGTGACCTTGGGGAAGACATCTAACTTCTGGGCACTGCAATTAGATTGGTTGGTTGGTTGGTTGGTTGGTTGGTTGGTTGGTTGGTTGGTCGGTGGGTAGATGGGTTGATGGGTTGGAAGGTCGGTCAGTCGGTGGGTCAGTGGGTCGGTGGGTCGGTGGGTGGGTGGGTTGGTTGGTTGGTCAGTCGGTCGATTGGTCGGTGGGTAGGTGAGTTGGTGGGT
>WNWU01000019.1:1032795-1045514 GCA_012654045.1 Ptyas mucosa | reverse complement strand
CTCCTTCTCCTTCTCCTTCTCCTTCTCCTTCTCCTTCTCCTTCTCCTGCTCCTGCTCCTGCTCCTGCTCCTTCTCCTTCTCCTTCTCCTGCTCCTGCTCCTGCTCCTGCTCCTCCTTCTCTTTCTCTCCTCCTTCTCCTTCTCTTCCTAATTCTAATCGTCTTCCTCCTCTTCCTCCTCTTCCTCTTCCTCCTTCTCCTCTTTCTCCTCCTCCTCCTCCTCCTCCTTTGCCTTCTTTTCCTCCTCCTTCTTTCCTTCTTCCTTCTTCCGTCTCCTCCTGTTTCTCCTTCAAGTTTTTATATTATTAAGACTCCATTCTAAGCAAATATAGTTGTAGCTATGGAATTGCGCCACTGCAGACGATTATGAACATTGTTGAGCTTTATTTTTTATTTTTGAAAAATCCTAGAAAATTGAACAGATAAATTTATTTATCAATGAAACTGGGAGTTTTTTTTTTAAATGGAGTGTTTTTACATTGCTTCAAGGATTTGAAACTTTCAGGTCAAATTCTATATGAGATCGAAATGTTTCTGGAAAAAAAGTACGAATTCCCTCTACCTTGTTAAACTGTTACCATTATGATTTTTAAGATTCTTAAAAATCGTTTCTACTGATTGTTTCACTTTATTCTCTTTTAGGTTGATCCTATGGAAATGCTCATCACTTAGTGAATACAGTATATAAGCAAATAATCATCCCAAAGGTGCTTTTTCAGGAGGCAACCGAACTTACTTGTTTTTTCATTTGAAGACGTTTCTCTTCTCATCCAAGAAGCTTCTTCAGCTCTGATGAGCTAGTGGGGAATGGAGAACAAGAAAGTCCAGTTTCCTCCTGAAAAAACACCTTTGGGACAAACATGACCTGGATGACTGAGAATCTCTACAGACCAAGGGTGAAATCCAGCAGGTTCTGACAGGTTCTGGCGAACCGGTAGCGGAAATTTTGAGTAGTTCGGAGAACCGGCAAATACCATCTTTGGCTGGCCCTCTGCAGGAGGGTAATGGAGATTTTGCAATATCCTTCCCCAAGGAGTGGGGAGGGAATGGGGATTTTGCAGTATCCTTCCCCTGCTATGCCCACCAAGCCACACCCACATACCTGGTTGTAAAAAAATATTGAATTCCACCACTGCTACAGATTATAAGCAAAGAATGTTGCTATCTAATAAGCTTGCCAAGGTAAAATCAATGAAGGTTGATGCTTTCATAAATACAGAGAGTCCTTGACTTACAACAGTTCGTTTAGTGACCATTCAAAGTTACAACAGCACTGAAGAAAGTGACTTATGACCATTTTTCACGCTTAAGACCATTGCAGGGTCCCCGTATTGACGTGATCAAAATTCAGATGCTTGGCAACTAGTTCATACTTACGACCGTTGCAGTGTCCTGGGATCATGTGATCCCCTTTTGCGACCTTCTGACAAGCAAAGGCAATGGGGAAGCCAGATTCACTTAACAACCATGTTATTAATTTAACAACTGCAGTGATTCACTTAACAACGGTGGCCAGAAAGGTCGTAAAATGGGGCAAAACTCAGTTAACAAGTGTCTCACTTAGGAACAGAAATTTGGGGCTCAATTGTGATGATAAGTCAAGGACTACCTGTTTTAAGTGAAATACCCAGTGAATATGGAAAGAAGGATAGTTCTTCAACCCCCATTCAGCAAAGAAATTGGAAAAAATAGGGATAGCTTTTTTTTAAACAAACTCTCAGAATAAATGTACAATAATAAATATGAAAACTACAAATGATTACTGTGCAGAAACACAGATGGATCCTGCCTGAAATTTGCCTTCCCACAATTTTTACATGCTTACAATTTTGCACACACTGGATTTTGTAAGGCCCAAATTTAAAAGGTTAATTTTTTTGAACTAGTTATCACATTTGCTTACAAATCCAAAAATGCTGGCGCTTCTAATGTTTTTCCTGGATTCATCTATTCTGCCTAATAAATGAAACAGTATTTAATTTAGCCTCTATTAATCAATGTCATTTAAGATGACACTTTTTGGATTCCACTGATTTTGTATTTTGAAGTGCATATAGAAATAATGTTAGGATTAGCTGACAACTGATATACGGCCTGTTACTGCTGACTACAGGTTGTGAGTAGTTTTGGCTTAGCTCTATCTCAAACACAACATTTTTGTCACTGAACAGCATCAAGGCCCTGTCTTACTTATTTGTTTAATCCTGTGAAAACATACCTGTGCTCTTGGTTATTATCTCAAACATACTTGGCAGGAATTTTATAATGCCTTCCATTGTTATTTTCAAATCAATGCCAACTTTTATATTTGCTTCTTGTTGTTAAGATATGGGTCCTCCTCCTCCTCCTCCTCCTCCTCCTCCTCTTCCTCCTCCTCCTCCTCCTTCTTCTTCTTCCTCTTCTTCTTCTTCTTCTTCCTCCTCCTCCTCCTCCTCCTCCTCCTTCTTCTTCTTCCTCTTCTTCTTCTTCTTCTTCTTCCTCTTCTTCTTCTTCTTCTTCTTCTTCTTCCTCCTCCTCCTCCTCCTCCTCCTCCTCTTCTTCTTAATTTAGCCATCTCTTCTAACTCCATCAGTTTTTGCAACCATTCATCCATTGTGAGGATCGAGGTGACCTTCTATTTCTGTGCATAAAGTACTCTTTCTGCCATCAACATATATAACATCAAAGTTCCTAATTTATTTTTCCAGGTCTTTTTCCATTAAACCCAAAAGAAAAGTCTCTGGTTTTCTCCTTATATTCACTTTAAGAATTTTTCAGGAGAGTTTCAAGGACGACAGCAGAAGCTTTCTTGACTCCATGACTTCTACTACTACTACTACTACTACTACTACTACTACTACTACTACTCTTCTTCTTCTTCTTCTTCTTCTTCTTCTTCTTCTTCCTCCTCCTCCTCCTCCTCCTCCTCCTCTTCTTCTTCTTCTTCTTTGTCAACATCAACATTAACATCTGAGTCACATCATCATCCTCATCAGAGTTGGAAGGGTCCTTGGAGGCCTTCTAGTCCAACCCCCTGCTCAAGCAGAAGATCCTATACCATTTTCAGACAAATGGCTGTCCAGTCTCTTCTTAAAAACGTCCAGTTGATGGAGCACCCGCAACTTCTGAAGAGAAGCTGTTCCACTGGTTAATTATCTTCACTGTTGGGAAGTTTCTCCTTAATTCCAGATTGCTTCTCTCCTTGATTAGTTTCCATCCATTGTTTCTTGTCTTGCCTTCTGGTGCTTTGAAAAATAAGTTGACTCCCTGTTCCCTCCTTCCTTCCTTCTTTGCTTGTTTATTTATTATTTGTATCTTGCCTTTATTGTTTTTACAAATAACTCAAGGCAGCTGATTGGATAATGACTGTACAATCTCTTCTTAAAAACCTCCAGTTTTTAAGTGGAATGAAGGCCATTCCACTGGTTCTCATTGTCTAGAAATTTCTCCTTAGTTCTAGGTTGGTTCTCTCCTTGGTTAGTTTCCATCCATTGCTTCTTGCCCTGCCTTGAGGTGCTTTGGAGAATAGCTTGATTCCCTCTTCTTTGTGGCAGCCCCTGAGATATTGGAAGACTGCTATCATGTCCTTCTTTTTACTAGACTAGACATATCCAATTCCTGTAACTATTTGTCCTGTTTTAGCCTCCAGGCCCCTAATCTTAATCTTAATCTTTAATTTGATTTGATTTGATTTCTCCACTATTGTTAATGGCTATCATAGGACCATCTTCATTCTTTGTCTGTTCCGATAACTTCATCTTATTTCAGAACTTTTCACTTAGGTTGACCTGTCCTACATAGCTGCAGGTATATCTTTGGTAATTGTTAAGAAGACTGGGTTGGGCTGCCTCTTGTATTCTTTACATAATCCTTTGTTGCCCTTCTTTTGTAGCTTAGTTTTGCCTTCTTCTCCTGGGTTTCATCTCACAGTTGTGTTGCCCGTTACCTGACCTCTAAGCACCCGCCTTGCTGTAATTCTGAGTTATTTTCCCAGGGGAAAAAATGTGTTTCTTTCAGTAGAAGGTACCCTAACTTGGATCAAAGTTTCTAAGAGCATGAAAATGCCAATTTTAAAATGTCTCTGCCTGGAACATTTATGAGGATGGTGGGAGTGTTAAGCTGGATTTGCACTTCTCGGTGTCTTCTCAAATACTGATCGTTCCACTGATTAATTATTCTGTCAGGAAATTCCTCCTTAGTTCTAGGTTGGTTACTTCCTTGATTAGTTTCCATCTGTTGCTTCTCGTTCTGCCTTCAGATGCTTTGGAGAACAGGTTGACCCGTTCTTCTTTGTGTCAGCCCCTTAGATATAACATTGTTCCAATATCTCAGGGGCTGCCACAAAGAAAACGGGGTCAATCTATTCTCCAAAGCACCTGAAGGCAGGACAAGAAGCAACGGATGGAAACTAATCAAGCAGGTAACCAACTTAGAAATGACTTGTCTGCAGAAGTTGTGAATGAGCAAAAGTTGACATCAAGTACTCAACTTTCTTCAGTTGTTTGGAAAAATATACTTAGCAACAAATAACAAGGAGAAATGGAAGGAGGGAGGTAGGGAAGACCAAAAGATCAAAGAATCTTAATAGAGTTTCTGGCTAGGTTGTCACTTAGTTCTAAAGAGGTAGAAGACCTTTGGGGGAAAAACCCTTCTATTTCTATTTATCTGGAAATTCCTTTTTCCAGGCAAGTCCACATTAATCAGAGGCTGAAGGAGAACATCCTGGCTCACTGTTTTTCTCATGTAAATCAGATGAAGAATTTGAAAACCATATTTATTGCATTCAAAGCACAGAAGGATGGCCTTCAATAGCTATGAGGAAGTATAAAGACAGACAAATCTTTCTGCTTTTGGTCAACTTCTTTGTTTTCCTAAATATAAATTTGGTTGGTCCATTTATCCTCATGAAAACATCTGTCCGTATCTTTTTCAAGGGTCTGCATTTTTATTTTATTTTTTGCATCCTATCCTATGGACATTTGATGGAGATTTTCCTTTGATATGAACCCTGAGCTGAGTTCATATCCTGACATTATTTTTTAATATATATATATATATATTAAAATATATATAATATATATATTCCCAGAATGTAGATTTTCCACAAAGGAGGGGAAATTTAGTCATCCTTCTTGGAATCCTTTTTGGATGAGATGAAATCGAACTAACTCAAGCTATTAAACAACCAAAGTGTTTAACACTTGTGTCTCTGAAAGGGGATCAAATACATCCCGCGAAGGAAGGAAGCGCTAATAACCAATCTTTGATAGCCAAACAAACCATGTCTTTGGGGGTCCCCCATCTGCTTTATCACTTACATGGTGTCAATGTTCTGTCCAAATAGGCAGATGGACTTCATTCAAGTTCTGACAGTAACTCTTTGTTATTGATACAAATGGCTTCAGAGGTATTTAATTACCCTTAGTAAGCATCGGTTTGCCGCTAGCTGGTGACACTTGGAATAGTAAGTAGGCTGCTTTCTTTGTGTCCAAGAAGTTCATAGAAAGTTAAACCTACTTTGGACAACAGCTTCAAGCTAAGCCACCATTAACCCCTCTTCAGTTGCAGGACGGTATGTTTGAATAGTATGCATGATTAATGAAGGCTAAATAGGGCCGTTTCTAGCTTTTAAACCTTTTGTTGTTGGCCAAGGGCACAGCTACCAACAAGGTGGACAGGAATTCAAGTGTCTCGGTCCTCGTTCACAAAGAGATGTTAATTTAATTTCATGTCCCTCAATGGTTAACTGCCTACAATTCTATCCTTGGGAACAAACTTCAGTGCCAGCTGATGAGATGGTTACATGTTGTGCCTCAAAAAAAAAAAAAAAAACAGAAAGCAGCCAGGCAATTAACGATTCCTTGTGTGATTTTTTTTTCTTTTTTTTTGGCTGTTTTTAACTGAGAAAAAAGTCATTCCTTTTATTTATTTATTTATCTTCATGGATTTCCTCCATCCTGATTTCCACTATTCAGAATCTTATTTTAAGAAGGCACCATTTCTAAAACTATTCCCGGAGCTTGAATATGTACAAGCTGCAACACATTTTGAGATCCCTTACAAGATCCTTTAAATCAGGGTAGGCAACTCAAGGAGGCCATCTGAGTCACTGGGACAGTTGGGTAGAGCAGTAGTGGGTTGCAAATCCCGTTGCTACCGGTTCGCTCGTGGGCACACGTGGGCGCGTGACTTTTCTGCGCGTGTGCAGATGGGCGGAGCCTCCCGCCACCGCCACTACTGGTTCACCCAATCCGGGGTGAACCAGTAGCAACCCACCACTGGAGTAGAGCCTGGAGACTAAAACATATGAAGGATGGTTGCAAGAGTTGGTTATGGACAGTCTAGAGAAAAGAAAGATAGAAGTGACAAGATAGCAGTGTCCCAGTATTTGAGGGGTTGCCACAGAAGGGGTCAACTTATTTTCCAAAGCACCAAAAGGCAAGATGAGAAACAATGTATGGAAACTAATCAAGGAGAGAAGCAACCTGGAATTAAGGAGAAAAACTTCTTAGGACAATTCACCAGTGGAATAGAAGTTGCCTTCAGAAGATGTGGGTGCTCCATCACTGGAGGTTTTTAAGAAGAGACTGGACAGCCACTTGTCTGAAATCATATGGTCTCCTGCAGAGGTGGTATTCACTTACTTTCCCTACCAGTTCGCAAATGTGAGCATGCAGCCCTCCATGCATGTGCTTTGATCGCGTGTATGGGTTACACGCATGCGCGCGATTTCAAACTGTGCCTAAATAGGATGACATAGCGCCAGGGTGGTTGGGTGGGCGGGCCTACTAGTGATTTCTGCTACCGGTTCGAGTGAATCAGTCCAAACCGGCTGAATACCACCTCCTGTCTCCTGCTTGAACAGGAGATTGGACTAGAAGACTTCTCTTCCAGCTCTTTTCGGATTGATTGAGGACCGAAACAATAGGGCTGTGAAGGTGAGTAGGTACGCATGCAAGTACATGGGAAAAAACATTACAGGTGCCTTCAAAATATAAGCAATGTTTTTTTTTTTAAATAAAGGCACTGATTTACGTTTGATTTCTATTCTATTGACTTCATGTGGGCCCAAATAAGGACAGCCCAAGGAATGGGTGTGGCCTGGGCGGGAAAGGGGGCGTAAAATGCTCAGGTCCGCCTGAGATCAAATGAGAAAGCTGAGGATAACGAATTTGGAGGGATAATTTCCCTGAATTTTCTCCAAGTTAATTAGCTGTTGCTCAAAAACAGGACCCCTTTTTAGCAATGACAGTAGAACAGCTATAAAAAGCCTCATGGGAGTAATTGATCATGTGCTACAAAGGGAAGGGAATATGCAATATGTCCCATCGAAAATATTTTTCTGTGGGATTCATATCTCCATATGCAGTTTTTCACATGAAGAAAAAATGCTGTGTATGGAGGAACTCAATGCTTAAAGAGTCCATTTCATTCCTTTTATCTATTATCTCGGGTTTTTGTTTTCTGTGCATTTTGGTGTTTTCCTGACATCATTATTTTTCCCCCTGGGAATAATTATTCTAAAATTAAAAATGAAACTACAAACTATTCCTTTACTTGTTAATGAGAAGACAGTCCTTCCTTCCTTCCTTCCTTCCTTCCTTCCTTCCTTCCTTCCTTCCTTCCTTCCTTCCTTCCTTCCTTCCTTTCCTTTCCTTTCCTTCCTTCCTTCCTTCCTTCTCTCCCTCTCTCCTTCCCTCCCTTCCTCTTTGCTTACTTGCTTGTTTGCTCGCTTCCTTCCTTCCTTCTTTTATTCTTTCCTTCCCACTCTCCCTCCCTCTTTCCCTCCCTCCCTCCCTTTATTAATTTTCTTCCTTCCCCTTTCTTTCTTTCTTTCTTTCTTTCTTTCTTTTTCTGTCATCTTCCTTCCTTCCCTCCCTCCCTCTCTTCTTTCTTTCTGTTTTTTCTCTCCTTCCTTCCTTCCTCCATTCCTTCTTTCTTTCTTTTCTCCCATCCCCCACTGTAAAATACATAGGACTATTGGGAAACTAAAGAAAATGAGCATTGTAGGACCAGACAGTTATAATAACTGATGTGTTATCCGTTGTATTTATGTGTTCATTTGTAAACTTTACAAAATCTTCCGCAGACTTCCCCAGTTTGAACCCTCCTTGTTGGATCATAGTTTCTCTCTTTCCTACCAATTACGGTCCTTTGTAACTGAATACTTCACAAGGATACCTGACCGGGGGGGGGGGGGGACGACGACGACTGATCTTCTAAATGTGCTGGAGGTTGCTTGGTTTCCAGACTCACTTCACATGCATGAAGGATTGCTGTCCCACTGCCTTCGTGTGGCTGCTACGCAGTTTGATACGATTTCTAGTGTGTGACTGGCCCATGTTTTACAAGGAAGTGAGCTTACTGTGGCCAGAACAAATGCAACCCTGTATTAATTGCCAGGCATTGCTGACGCATGTCCGTGCCTGAATTGGGCCGCTTTTTCCTCTTTTGCCGCCCTGTTTACACAAGGGTTTGTATACTCAGCTGCTGATATTTTTCCTCATGACCACATCAGACCTGACGCTGAACCTGTCACCTGAAGAGCCATTATCATCGTTTTATTTATTGCTAATAGCCGCCAACAGTGTTGGTTTTCCCCATCAGCCCTTTATGCTGGCATGGATTAACCCTTCCACCCACATCATCGGCCAATAGTCTTGGAAGATAATCTCTCATTCATACCTATGAGAACTTGCCTCCTAGAACAAACAGCACTCCATTGGGCTGAAGTGCTGGCGAGGTAGTTCACAGGGTGTCCAACCTTGGCATTTTAAGACTTGTGGACTTCAATTCCCAGAATTCTTCAGCCACTTGTGAGGAATTCTGGGAACTGAAGTCCACAAGTCTTAAAGTTGCCAAGGTTGGAAACTCCTGTTTTAGGAGTTAAATCTCTTCTCTTAGGCATCATGTTTTGCGCAAACTTTTAATTTGATTTATATGCCGCCCTTCTCCGGAGACTCAGAGTGGCTTACAGTGCGTTAAGCAAATAGCCTTCAAACTTTTGTATATTTATACAAAGTCAGCTTATTGCCCCCACAATCTGGGTCCTCATTTTACCTACCTTAGAAAGGATGGAAGGCTGAGTCAACCTTAAGCCTGGTGAGATTCGAACTTACAGTAATTGCAGACAGCTGATGTTAATAACAGTTAATAACACTGCTTTAGTCTGCTGAGCCACCAGGCCCTGTGTAAACTTGAGTCTACTAATAATAGGAAGTAGGAGTACAGGTATTCCTTGTGTCAACTCTGAAGATGGCCTGACTGAGGCCATTTTTGGGGCTTCAGTGTTGCCACAATGGAGGTGAGAGCCAGGGAGCGGGGAATAGAGATAGCTGCCATTACTTGGTCCAGCTCCCGCCCATCTAGCAGTTTGAGAGCATGCAAATGTGAGTAGATAAATAGGTACCACTTCAGTGGGAAGGTAACAGCGTACTGTGCACCTCAGTGTGTTATCATGCTGACCAGTTGACCAACTGACTCCAGGACAACCTGGCTCCCTCAGCTAAGAAATGGAGATGAGCATTTTTCAGATGAGCATAGAGTCGGACATGACTGGACAGAGGAAACCCTTATCTTTAGCTTGACCTCATCCTCCCTCAAAACTAGACTTTAGGACCATACGTGAAGTGGTAAAAATATATCCAGTTTTGGAGGGAATTTTTTTTAGAGGGATGACTCAGCGCAATTTGGTTCGCACAATTTTCAAACCCCAAAGTAGGCAGGAGGCTAATCATTAGCCTCCTGCCCTTTACTCAACAAATTCACAGTCTCTAATTGCATCTCTTGCGGTATTTGGCACTCTGTCGCATGGACTTGTGCTTTTTTTAACCGGAGGCATTTCAGGTCCCATGTAGTGGAAATGGCAGCACATGCAAAATAGGGTCCAATCCAATGACTCATTCGCCCATTGCAGGGACTTAGCCAGCACAGGTGCAAGACCTGCTCACCTAACATGAAGAAACATTGCTTCTTCCTGTCTGCATTTCAAACAAGGTACTTGTCAAAGAAACAAAAGATCATTTGTTTCAAACAACTGGGTGGTTGTGATTTACACAGAGAAAGGGCTACACAGAGTGTATTTCTTTCTCCTGAATGGTAAAAGAAGAAATATTTTTTCTTCCCCTAAGTCTGCATAAGATTCTGATGCTGTTCGTTCCTTGTTTTCTTCTTAATAGAATAACAGAGCTGCAAGGGACCTTGGAGGTCTTCTAGTCCAACCCCCGGCTCAGGTAGGAACCCCTTAACACAAGGGTGTTAAAGTCAAGGCCTGGGGGCCGGATCCAGCCTGTGGGGTGGTTAGATCTGGCCCATGGGGCTGCCCTGGAAACAGCGAGAGATTGGCCCGCAGTGCCTCTGCCAGTGAAAACGGAGCTTGGGAGGGCCACATGTGGTCCTCCCAAGCCAGGGATGGGTTCTACTTACCTTTACTACCAGTTTGCAACGAGATCGCGCTCGCACGCTCGTTTGTTTTGCTCATGCGCATGCCTTGCTTCTGCACATGCGCAGATCACTTCTGATGACATCAGGGTCAGTGGGCGGAGCTTCCCAACAGTTTCATTACCGGTTCTATAGAACCGGTCCAAACCAGGGGTAACCCACCACTGTTCCAAGCTCTGTTTTCGCTGGCAGAGGGTTGCAGGAGGCCGTCAAAGCCAAAAACGGAGCTCGGGAGCCCATTTTTGCTGACAGAGTGCTTGGGGCCACCACAGGAATCCTCGACACCAATAATGTCGAGCTGGCCACACCCACAAATTGTTGTCCAATGTCTTTATAAAAACTTCCAGTGGAGGAGCACCCACAACTTTTGTTCGTCCCTCAGGTGATTTGGAGAATAGGTTGACTCCCTCTTCTTTGTGGCAGCCCCTGAGATATTGGAACACTGCTATCATGTCACCCTTACTCCTCCTTTTCATAAAACTAGACCTACCCAATTCCTGCAACCGTTCTTCATATGTTTTAGTCTCCACTCCCTTAATCATCTTTGTTGCTCTTCATTGCACTCTTTCTAGAGCCGTGATGATGAACCTATGGCACACGTGCCAGACGTGGTGTCAGGTTCCGATATTATCTCAAATAAATTTCATTCTCAAACACAAAGTCTTTAATGAAATCTTTCATTTATTGAAAAATAACGATCTGTCCTGAACTCATTTGCAGCCGAAACTGACTCTTTGATCCCAAACCCCTCCCTTTCCGTTCCTCAAACCCCAGTGTCTCATTGGCCATCTACCAAATCAGTCTTTCATCCCGGCTGCTTCAAATCACTGGAATTTCCCCCCTCCCTCCATCACCTAGGTGACATTATCTGCCAGGGGGAGAAGAAACTGGGTGAAAAGCCAAGCTGCTAAAATTCAAACCGCTACTTCTAAACTTTTTTTTTTCTTTCATGTCAGCGATGGAGCAAGAATGATTTAGAGCACTGACACGTGGCACGCAGCGCCCTCTCTGTGGGTTCACAAGCCGTCACCCCAGTTCAGCTCCACCCCACATGCATGCGTGCCTCCTGCCGGCCAGCTGGTCTTTGGGTCTCTGTCGCGCATGGCCGGGTGACAGGGTGCATGTGGGGGGGTTACACGCACATGTGTAGGGGGCAGGTTGCATGCGGGGGGCCTTGTGCACATGTGCGGGGTGGGTCACATGCGGGGGCCGTGTATGTATGCGTGAGGGGAACGTTCATGTGCAGGGGTCATGCTTGCATTGCATTTTGGGGATTTGGGCACATGTGGGCACTTTGGGCACTCGGTCCGGAAAAGGTTAGCCATCCCTGTTCTAGAGTGTCAACGTCTTTTTTATATTGTGGTGACCAAAACTGGGATAATAAAGTGGTACCAACACTTCACGTGATCTTGATTCTAACTCCTCTTCTCTCTCTTCAACATAATAAAACAACTCTTGTTCTTCTGTTTGAGAAACATAAAAAGAAACCCACCGGATGAATGTTTCACCTGTGAAACCCAGAACATCCAAATGGAAATATTGGAACAATGTTTGGGGAAACAGAAGAAAATCTATTTTGCTCTGTTTCCCCGATGCAGCAATTGCAGCCATCAGTCCAGAGGCTGATCTTTTTTAAAAAAGAGGAACTCTGTCTCTCTCTATGTGTGTGTGTGTGTGTGTGTGTGTGTATTCATAATGTAATCATTTGTCGAAGTTTTGAAACACGCTGTCCCCAAAATCCTGCAGTGGTGGGAGGAGGTTTTTAAGTGTGCTATTTATAAGTGCTGGAAATCTGAAGGCTGCCTGCTCAAATGATAGAGAATAATTACGGCAAGCACCTCCCGGCACCAGCGAAAGGCAGATGCATGTGGATTTCAAATCCAAGAAGAGGGGAAAATGCCCCCTTGTTGTGCCACAGGAATGGATGATCATATGTTCAGGAACTCACAGAGCCTCTCATTCATCTAAACCCGGCGGCGGCTACCACCTGCAGATACGGCTGGGGACACACAAGGAAATTGGTATGGCCTCTTCCAGCAGATGGCCTCCACTAAAGCAGATTACGCCTGCCTCTGAGACCCTGACCAGCAGTAAGCGTTCCTACGTTTGGCTGTTGGGCAGGATTACTTAGGAGAAAATTCTGATTTTTGCAACGGTGCTATGTTCTAAGGGACCGTGCTTCTGATCTCAGTCCTAATAAGCAGGACTGATTTTCCCCTCCCAAAAAAAATCCCTACAAATGTCAATTCGAATCATTCATTCATTCATTCATTCATTCATTCATTCATTCATTCATTCATTC